>JXCR01144970.1:81162-108992 GCA_002079205.1 Phalaenopsis hybrid cultivar | reverse complement strand
ATATTTCTCCATCCAATACCTTTGAAATATTCTTACCCTTTGAACTCCTTGAAGGTAATTTTTTTTTATTCTATTGANTGCAACTTCAACTAAACTAAAACGTCTCTATTGGAAGATCGGGAAACCTCGGAGGAGGTAACGNAACGAGATTTCAATTCCGATGACCGACAGCTTCTTACAGGCAAACCCCACACCAAAAATAGTGCCGACACATTCTTAGTGTCAAATTCCAAAAATAATTTTAAAAATCAAGTTTAAATCACTAAACTAAACTTCTAAAAGCACTAACTAAACTTCCTAAACAATTTCCATAGATTTTTCTTCACTTTTCACCATGAATAGTAATTTTTTGAAATCTTCCAAATGTGCTTAAAATATATGGTAAAAAGTAAAGCTCTTACCTTAAGGAACTTGGATCTAGCAAATCTCACTCGATTCCACCAAGAACACTTCAAATTCCACTTGCCCTAGCCCTCAAAATCACGACTTTAAGTTGGGGAAGATGATAGGAGGCGTTAACAATGGTATTTTCGGACATAAAATTCACTTTTAACCATTCGCAAACTGGCACTTAAGCACAAGTAAGTGGTGCTTAGGCACCTGCCTCTCGGGTTGGCTCTCGCTTAAGCGCGAGATGTGGTGCTTAGGCGCCAGTGCACAACTTTCAAAATTTTTAATCTCAAGTAAAATGTACTATTAGCCTAAGTAAACCACTTCTAAATGGTCTCATAGCACTTAAATGACTATTTTTACTTCCTGTAACTCCCTTCACTCTCAAAATTCTCCATAATAATTAATTCAATTTGATGCTAAAAACAACACAAATTTTTTAAAAAATAAACTTACATTAATTTACAAATAAACACATTTAAAACTTAGTTCTCTCTCCAAATAGTCTTGGATGAGAAAATTTTCCTAAGTAGACATTTAACACTTAGTTCTTCTCTCCAAATAGTCTTGGATGAGAAAATTTTCCTAAGTATAAAACACTTAACACACAATCTTGGATGAGAAAATTTTCCTAAGTACAAAACACTTAACACACATTTACAATTAAACACATGTGACACAAACACTAAGCAGAAGACATAAACACTAACACACTTAAAAACATGACTCCAAACACACAATTCCTAACACTTAACTTAATGACACTCTTCATTAGAAGGAATGAATTCTTGTCTCTCAGTAGTATCTCTTAGAATATAGAACGGACGGTGGTGACGAGCTCTAATACTATCATCTTCGATCCACTTTTCCTTATGGAACATCGCCTTATTCGCTTACTCTATATAACTAGTATGGCTGAATTGCATCTTAAGTTGCCACCCAATATTTTCTAGATGAGCATGCAATTCAATCACCTAAGTCTCTAATACAAATATAGTATTCTCCATCTTGTTGATCTTCTCCGATATTCCTTCAATACTAACGGCTAAGAAACTATTATACATCTTCTGTGCACTTTGACTAATGAACTTCTCTTCATGCCTTCTTCCTTCTTCTTCAAATTCATCTCCCATGAAGACATTTTCTCTAAATCTCTCTTTCTTAGACTTTTAGGGTTAAAAATAATCTGGGGTGAAATCCTTCACAAACCCCTTCTATTTATAGGCCTAATTACCCCTCATAACTTCTAGGCATGACTAGAAACTGCCAAGACACATTTATTCCAACTAAATTGTAGTTACACCTTCTAGAAATCTAAATTTGCACATGTGATTGAACTGCCACGCTTAAGCACCGGATCGGGCGCTTAAGCGCCGGATCTGGCACTTAAGCGCTAGTGCACATTTTTGCACCAGTCAACTTAACGTCCAAATTATTATTCCAACATGTCTAGGTCACTAAATAAAGTCTAAAATCATTATTAGCACATAATAAACTAAAAAATACTACCCCAAATTTCTTAATCAGACTCAAAACAACAATCAAAGAAAAAACACACTGATAACTATGAGTTGCCTCCCATAAAGCATTTGGTTTTACGTCGTCACCCCGACGTAACCAGTGCTCATTCTGGTTGACCCAACATCATTCCATCATTATATTTATGGTGATCCTCTATATAATAAGGTTTCAGTCTATGTCCATTCACTTTAAAAATTTTCTCAGAATTAGGATATTTAATATCCACCGCTTCATAAGGATAAACTTTTATCACAACAAATGAGCCCATCCACCTAGACTAAAGTTTACTGGAAATATAACCTTGAATTATATAGCAAAACTTGTTGCCCTGGCTGAAAATTTTTAGTAAGAATCTTTCGATTATACCATATCTTCATCTTTTCTTTATAAATCTTAGCACTTTCATAAGATTCATTTCTTTTCTCTTCAAGCTCTTTTAATTGTAATGATATTTTCTCACCAGCATCTTTTAAATTATAATTAAACTCTTTAATAGTCCAATATGCTTTATGCTCAAGTTCAACTGGTAAGTAAAAAACTTTCCCAAATATTAGCCTATATGGGGACATTCCTATAGGAGTTATATATGGAGTCCTATAAGCCCACAAAGCATAGTCAAGTTTGACCGACCAATCTATTTTTGTCCTATAAGCCCACAAAGCATAGTCAAGTTTAACTAACCAATCCATTTTTGTTGGATTCATAAATAATTCTTTTAATTTCCCGATTGGATAATTCAACCAAACCACTTGTCTGAGGATGATAAGCGATACCAATCCTATGATTTAAATGATATTTCTTTAATAACTTCTCCATAATGGCATTTCTGAAATAACTTCCCACATCAGTAATGATAACTCTCGACATCCAAAATCTACAAAATATGTTTGTTTTCAAAAATTTTGCAACACTTTGAGCATCACATCGAGGTAAAGCAACAACTTCTATCCATTTAGATACATAGTCCACTGCTAACAAAATATATAAACTTCTAAAAGATGGTATAATGGTCTCATAAAATCTAATCTCCAAACATCAAATATTTCAACTTCTAGCATATAATTGAGGGACTTCTCATTTCTTCTAGAAATATTGCATACTCTTTGACATCTAGCACAAGTTTTGATATAAGCATTAACATATCTAAAAAATGTAAACCAATAAAATCCATATTGTAGAATTTTGTATGTTTTATCAACACCAAAATGTCCCTGAAAATCAATGACATTTTTGGATAATTTCATAAGTTTCTTCTAATGGTACACATCTTCAAATGATCAGATCATTCCTTTATTTATATAAATATGGGTCATCCCAAAAGTAAGTCTTAGCTTCAGAAATAAATTTACTCATTTGTTGGTATGTCATTCCATAGGGTTTAAGATCACTAACAATATAGTTCACAATGTCGGCATACCACGGAACACACCACTCTTTTACAGTGAACAATTTTTCATCTGGAAAATGTTCATTAATTTCTTTTTCAAAACAGAGTGGCTTTTCTAATTCAAGCTTGGACAAATGATCAGCGATTTGATTTTGAGTTCCCTTCCAATCTACTATTTTAAAATCAAATTCTTGTAAAAGAAGAATCCATCTTATAAGTCTCGGTTTGGATCCTTCTTTTTAATGAATTACTTAATAGACAGAATGATCTGTATGCACTATACAATGAGTCCAATCAAAATGATCTAAATTTATCAAAAGCATATACTATTGCTAATAACTCTTTTTCATTTGTTGTATAATTAAAATTTATCAAAAGCATATATTATTGCTAATAACTCTTTTTCAGTTGTTGTATAATTAATTTGAGTTTCATTAAGAGTTTTACTAGTATAGCAAATAACTTTAAAATTTTTATCATATCTTTGTCCTAAAACAACTCCAATAGCATAATCACTTGCATCACACAAGTTCAAAAGGTTTTCCCCAATTTGGTGAAACGATAATTGGTGCAGTGATTAATTTTTCTTTTAATAATTTAAAAGCTTTTAGGCATTCCTCATAAAAATAGAAAATTGCATCTTTCTCTAATAAATGGCATAAAGGCTTAGCAATCTTGGAAAAGTCCTTAATATATCGCTTGTAGAATCCAACATGCCCTAAAAAACTTCTAATTTCCCTTACACTTGTTGGATATGGTAAATTAGCGATCACTTGAATTTTAGCAGGATCTACTTCCATACCATTTTTTGATATTTGATGACCTAATACAATTCCTTCTAATACCATAAATTAGCATTTTTTCTAGTTAAGGACTAAATTTGTTTCTTTACATCGCTTAAAAACTTTAGATAAATTACATGAGTCAAATGAAGTTCCAAACACTGAAAAGTCATCCATAAAGACTTCAATCCCTTTTTAAATTAAAATCACAAAAAATTGCCATCATACATCTTTGAAATGTAGCAGGGGCATTACATAAACCAAAGATTCTTTTAAAATCAAAAGTACCATAAGGACTGGTAAATATTGTTTTCTCTTGATCCTCAGGACATAAACCAAAGGGCATCCTTCTAAAAGCAAAAGTACCATAAGAACTGGTAAAAGTTGTTTCTCTTGATCCTCAGGAGATATTTTAATTTGGTGATAACCGGATATCCATCCAGAAAACAAAAGTATTTATGCTCAGCTAGTCTATCCAGCATTTGATCTAGAATGGGTAGTGGAAAATGATCTTTCCTCATTACAAGATTTAATTTTATATAATCAATGCATATTCGCCACCCTATAACTTGTTTAGTAGGTATTAACTCACTATGCTCATTCACAGTTACAGTTACTCCTTTCTCAGGAACACAGTGAATTAGACTAACCCATGCACTATCTGAAATACGGTAGATAATTCCAGCATCTAATCACTTTAAAATTTCTTTTTTAACAACCTCTTTTATAACATGATTTAATCTCCTTTGTGGATCAGCCCTGGTTTTGCAGTTTTCTTCTAGATTAATTCTATCATACAAATTGAAGGACTGATTCCTTTAATATCAACAATTGTCCATCCAAAGACTTTCTTAAATTTTTTTCAGAATTTTCATCAGCTTTTCTTCTTCTTCCTTTCCAAAATGATATGTATCTCATTATCTTTCTCTATATCTAGCACAATCAAATCAACAGCAAAGATAAATTGATCAACTTTTACTATGACATCTTTTATAACTCCTTTAGGGTATGTTATCGAACGATATGCTAACTGCAGAGTTACAATAGTAGGGGTTATTTCTCCTAATCCCAATCTTTTAAATATTGATAATGACATAGGGTTAATGTTTGCCCCTAAATCACATAAAGCTTTCTCATAAAATCTATCTCTTATTGCACATGGAATTATAAAGCTACTGACCAAAAGAAAATATGTTGAGATTTTCATACTTATTTTACACTGATTTTAATGATATTGCACTTTAAAGAAAGATATTTTTGATGTTTTGTTGCAGGTATGTTGAATTATGGTCATTGGAGCAAAAAGACGCAAAAAAAGAGTAAATTTGGAGCAAAAAGGACAAAAATATGAATATTTAATCTTGGGCGCCGACGACGAGCTCGATGGAGGGTTTTTCCCGAGAGTCCAGAATTAAATATTCTAGATGACCGCCGACAGCGCAATCGAGGCCGTCGACGACGAGCACGTCGGTTCCCTTAACAGATGCATTGAATGTGGACGATTTTTGAAGGGACGCTTGGGCAACTCTTGAAAACTCTTCTACAACTTAAAAAGAAATATTTGGAGGCCGAAAAAGGGGAGTGTCCAGGGGTGTCCACGGGTGTTCACGTGTGTCCATTAGAGTGTAGAGAGTGTAATTTAGGGTTAGTATTGTGAGGAATTATTCGACAGATTGTAAGAGTGGTAGGAAAGTGAGAGATTTCTTCCTCCTTGCTGTAAAGAAAGGAAGAGATTCAGAGGAACTTCGAAGAGCTTGCTTGGGGAGAAATTAGAGATAAGTGGTATTTATTTATTGAAGTTTGTATGACTTTGCTTTTACATATAAATTCCAAGTTTTGTCGTATCTTCTCCATGAGTTCTAAGTAGTTTTCTCTGTCTTTCTCCTTAGCTTGAGATTTTGTAAAATGGTGATTTGAATTGGTTGTGTCATGAGAATGTTAAAGAAATTTAATTGGCAAAACCATGAAAATGTTTCTTTCAATCTGGCCAATTGATTTGTTAAAATATGTTGAGTTTTACAACTAAAGTAAAGATTATATCCAAGATTTAGGGAGATCAAAGTCCTTGAAAGTTGGGTGCAAATAAATAGAGAAATAAATATTATCCGGCGTAGAATTATAGATTTTAGAGTGACAGACTAAAATCCTTAATTTGGTCCTATCGTTTGGGTGCTGAAGTGTAGATGTTAGCCCTCAGGCAAGGGGAACGTGGGAGTTCCGAAGTGAGAGCCGGTATCCTCTCAGCCTAATCGTAGATTTAGTAACCAAGCATAGAATTAGTCAATATTCTTTATGTCTGGTCAAAATGGTAAAGAATAGGTATGCTCCTAATTGGCACAATACAATTTGAACTTATTCAATTTATCCATTCACTTAAATTTCTTTACATGGAGAATGATGCTTTCTTATATATTGAACTTCACATTAGAAACTTTATTAGTAGAATTACTTAATTAAGAGTTTATTAAAATTTCATTTTTATTTCAATTGCCTATTAGTGACAAATATGCAATTTGAACTATATTGTTGTGATTAAGTATTGATTTTTTAAATCTTAGTTCATAGCCTCTAATATTACTTCTTGTGGGATAGATATCTAGGACTCCATTAGAGCCATGTATTACTTGAGCGATACGTATACTTGCATTGATAAGTGTGACTTTGCAATTATTGAATATTTTATACAAATCTTTATCAAATCTATAACTGTTATCAAGTTTTTGGTGCCATTGTCGGGGATTTAAATCTTCTAGCAGCAGTATCAAACTCTTGTATTTTTAAGCATAGATAAACTCGCTATCAAGTTTTTTGCGCCATTGCTGGGGAGTAAATATTAGATTAACAGTCAAATTAGAGTAACGGTCAAATTAGGACTATTAGAAAACTTTTACTTGAATCGCAACTTATTTTTATATTTAGTTAACTATTTTTCTGTGTTCTGATTTCAATTATATGCGTAAATTTGGACCTGAAAATCTTATACCCTACGATTCGGAATTAGAACGCACTGTTAGGAGACTTAGAAAACTAAGAAAAGAACCTAGAAATCCTGACACAATGGAAAACAATGTGAACAATCAAAGCGTAAATTTGGACCTGAAAATCTTATACCCTACGATTCAAAATTAGAACGCACTATTAGAAGGATTGCGTAAATTTGGACCTTAAAATCTTATACCCTACGATTCAGAATTAGAACGCACTGAAGAACCTAGAAATCCTGACACAATGGAAAACAATGTGAACAATCAAGGAATAGAAAATGAAGATCAACCTAGACCTCTACGAGATTATGGAAATCCTACAGCAGATGGAATTCACTTATCTATCCAAAATCCTGATGTAGCTGCTAATGCATTTGAGCTCAAACCTGCTATTATCCAATAGATACAAAACAATCAATTCGGAGTCACACCGCTAATTCATTTGAGCTTAAACCTGTTATTATCCAAATGATACAAAATAATCAATTCAGAGGAACACCAAATGAAGATCTCCTGCTATTATCCAAATGGTACAAAACAATCAATTCGGAGGTACACCAAATGAAGATCCGAATCTACACCTCGCTAGTTTTTTAGAACTTTGTGCTACCTTTAAATATGACAGAGTTTCGAACGATACTGTTAGACTTATACTATTCCCTTTTTCACTTAAGGATAAGGCTAAGATGTGGTTAAATTCGTTAGAACTTGGATCTATTAAAACTTAGGGAGAACTTTCACCAAAATTTCTATCCAAATATTTCTCTCCATCCAAAACTGCTAAACTTAGAAATGACATAACATCATTTTGTCAGATTGATCGAGAATCGATATATGAAGCTTGGGAGAGATTTAAAGATCTTTTTAGGAAGTGCCCACATCATTCGTTACCAGATTGGTTGATAATTTAAATATTTTACAATGGATTAGTGGGATCTTCTAGATCGATTACTGCGGCTGGTCGTTCTTTAATGTCAAAACCTTTTGACGAGGCTTATTTGTTAATAGAAGAGATGACTATCAATAATTTTCAACGGCCCTCTGAAAGGGTAAATCCTAAAAGAGTAGCTAATATTCACGATTCTGATGCAATATCTATGTTAGCTTCACAGATTGCTGCAATATCTAAGAAATTTGATCATTATGGAATGAATTACTCTTCAACACCTACTATGCTGGAAGAGAATTCTTCTAGGTAATTTGTGGATGTTCAACCTTCTTATGAGACTTTAAATGCTATTAACAATAGACCCAACAACTTTATTCAAACTATTATAACCCAGGTTGGAAGAGTCATCCTAACTTTAATTGGAATAACAATTCTCCTACAAATCAACAATGGGCAAAAAACCCAATAAACTCATTGGAAAATTCATCCAACAAAGGAAATGTTAATTATAGACCTTCTTATCCTCCAGGATTTAACAGTAACACTCAATTTAAGGAAAAGAAGTTGTCTATGGAAGAACTGATACTGAACATGAGTCAATAATTGAAGAATCAATAAAATCAATTAAAAATTCAAGGAAACCAGTTACAAAATCAAGGATCTGCTATCAAGAATATTGAAAACCAATTGGGACATATTGCTACTGTGCTTTGTAATCGAACATCGGGAACTTTTCCTAGTATTGTGGAACCAAATCCTAAAGATCAAGAAAAAGAACAGATAAAAATGATACAACTACGAAGTGGAAAAGAATTGGACACAAGAGTGCAGAAAGAAATGAAAACTAAAAAAGAGAAAGTGGATACAAAAAAAAGAAAAGGATCATGAATACCCAGATTTAGAATATCCACTTACACTAATGAGAATTACTGTGGAGAAACCTCCACCACTGTTTCCTCAAAGATTGAAGCAACATAAAAAGAATAAACAATTTTCCATGTTTATAGAAATTCTTAAGAAATTAACGGTAAATATTACTTTCGTAGAAGCTTTAGAGCAAATTCCCAATTCTTTGAAGTTTATGAAAGATATTTTGAACAAGAAAAGAAAGTTTACTGATAATGAGACTATTTCACTTAGCGAAGAGTGTAGTGCAATTATTCAGAAAAAGCTTCCTAAAAAATTAAAAGATCTAAGTAGTTTCACTATACCGTGTGCTATCGGTGAAAGATGTTATGGAAGAGCTTTATGTGATTCGGGAGCCAACATTAATCTTATGCCTCTATCAATTTTCAAAATATTAGTGATTGGAGAAGTCTCACCTACTTTTGTAACTCTACAGTTAGCGGATCGTTCAGTTACATATCCTAAAGGAGTTATAGAAGAATGGAAGAGCTTTATGTGATTTGGGAGACAGCATTAATCTTATGCCTCTATCAATTTTCAAAAGATTAGGATTAAGACGGCATTAATCTTATGCCTCTATCAATTTTCAAAAGATTAGGATTAGGAGAAGTCTCACCTACTGAGTCAGCATTAATCTTATGCCTCTATCAATTTTCAAAAGATTAGGATTAGAAGAAGTCTCACGTACTTTTGTTATTCTTATGCCTCTATCAATTTTCAAAAGATTAGGATTAGGAGAAGTCTCACCTACTTCTGTAATTCTTCAGTTAGCGGATCGTTCAGTTACATATCCTAAGGGAGTTATAGAAGATGTGTTAGTAAGACTACAGTTAGCAGATCGTTCAGTTACATATCCTAAGGGAGTTATAGAAGATGTGTTAGTAAATAAATCTTATGTCTCTATCAATTTTCAAAACATTAGGATTAGGAGAAGTCTCACCTACTTCTGTAACTCTTTAGTTAGATCAATTTTCAAAAGATTAGGATTAGGAGAAGTCTCACCTACTTCTTTAACTCTTCAGTTAGAATCAATTTTCAAAAAATTAGGATTAGGAGAAGTCTCACCTACTTCTATAACTCTTCAGTTAGCGTATCAATTTTCAAATGATTAGGATTAGGAGAAGTCTCACCTACTTCTGTAACTCTTCAGTTAGCAAATCGTTCAGTTACATATCCTAAGGGAGTTATAGAAGATGTGTTAGTAAAAGTGGACAAATTTATAAGTTACTTATCCTAAGGGAATTATAGAAGATGTGTTAGTAAAAGTTGATAAATTTATCTTTCATGTGAATTTTATTTTCAGTTACATATCCTAAGGGCGTTATAGAAGATGTGTTAGTAAAAGTGGACAAATTTATCTTTCTTGTGGATTTCATTGTTCTTAGATATGGAGGAAGATAAAGAAATACCTATAATTTTAGGGAGACCTTTTTTAGCTACTGGAAGAGTTATGATGGATGTTCAAAATGAAGAATTAACTATGAGAGTTAACGATTAAGAAGTGACTTTTATCATTGCGAAATATATGAAATACCCTGCTGTTGAAAGAGATAATCAATGTTTTTGCATGGAAATTAGTGAACATTTATTGAACGGGCATTTTAAAGAATATTTTGAAGAGAAAAAAGAATTTGAAGCCAAAGATGAAGTTATTTTGGACGAAATAGAAAATGAAGAATTAGATTATGTTCAGGAAAGATTTGAGATGTTGGATATTACAGGAAATGCTGATACGAATCTAGTTACGTCAATTATAAAACCACCTGAACTTGAGTTAAAAATATTTCCTAACCACTTGAAGTATGTATTTCTGGGAGACTCATCTACACTATCTGTTATTATATCTTCAGTGTTAAATGATTTGCAGAAGCAAAGACTTTTGGATACATTAAACAGATATAAGAAAGCTTTCAGTTGGATGGATATTAAGGGAATCAGTCCTTCAATCTGTATGCACAGAATTATATTAGATGAACAATATAAGCCAATATTAAAGGAATCAGTCCTTCGATCTGTATGCACAGAATTATACTGGATGAACAATATAAATAAAGAGTTGATCCACAAAAGAGATTAAACCCAATGATGAAAGAAGTAGTCAAGAAGGAAATTTTGAAATGATTGGACACTAGAATTATATATCCTATTTCGAACAGTGCTTGGGTAAGTCCAATTCATTGTGTTGCTAAGAAAGGAGGGGTGACTGCTGAAGCACAAGAGAATAATGAATTATTACATATCAAACAACTTACTGGGTGGTGAATTTGCATTGATTATAGAAAATTAAACACTGCCACTAGGAAAGATCACTTCCCTTTCTTATTTTTAGACCAAATAGTGGATAGACTTGCTGGGCACAAATTTTTTTATTTTTAGATGGATATACCGGCTACCATCAAATTTCTATTGCTCTTGAGGATCAAGAAAAGACAAAATTTATGAGTTCTTTTGGAACTTTTAATTTTTGAAGAATGCATCGGATTATGTAATGCACCTGCAACATTCCAGAGATGTATGATGTCTATATTTAGTAAGTTAGTTGATGATGGAATAGAAGTGTTTATGGATTATTTCTCTGTATTTGGAACATAATTTCNTTATTATTATTATTATTATTATTATTATTATTATTATTATTATTATTATAAGCTCCATTTTGTGCATTTTCTCCCAGACACATCATCGTAGTGAAATCGACATTCCGGGCGCACTCGTACAGTTCATTTCGTCACCCGAGGTCCCGGGTAACATCGTTGAAGACCGGGTCGAAAACACATCAAATTCAATTTCTGACAAAATTTTGGTTCAAGCTCAATTGATTGATCAAGATTATGTGGATGGCTGTCATGAGAGATTTAGAAAAGATTTGGAATGATTTTGAATTGATTTGAAGGATCAATTTGAGGGATTTTGGTCATTTGATCAATTTGGGTATGTTGGGTTAGACTTGGGTTAAGTCCAAATTGATTGTTGAAAATGGTCTAGGGGAATGTTATGAAGTGTTCTCAACATTAATTAGGTGTCAATTTTGGGGTTTGGGCATTCAATTTGGTGACATTTGGAGATATGGCTAAATTGGGGGTTTGGATTTAAGCTGAGATTGAGCTCAAAGTATGGGTCAATTGGGTTGAGATTTGGTTTAAATTGATTATATGAATGATGAATTTGAGTTTAGAACCGAAATTGAGGAAAATTGGGATCAAATTGATGGACATTGGGGGTGAATTTGGGTAATTGGGGACAAAAGATTGAGTTGGTTATTTTGGTGAAATTGAGGTGCCAACCACCCTATTTGAGTTATGGACCATTGGAATCTCCATTTCGGTCCTCTATGTACTGGTGCTAGCTAATCCCCAGCCTAAGGCTAGTGGGTCTAGAGGACCATCTACATGAGTGTCTCAAAGGATCAAGGGATGAAAGTCAAAGAGTTGGGTTCAGGGTGTGAGTGAAAGTGAGTGAAAGTGAGTGAACTAGCTCCAGGCCAACACCCAAGGTAAGCTTTAAGGTCAAGCAGTCCTATGAATACTCTCCTTGAGCTCCCCTATAGTGGCCCCACCTACTAAGTACTAGAGGTTAGGACCAATATATGGAACTTCAAGTTGAGCAAAGAAGAGTTTAGAGTTTTTAGTGATGAGGGTTCCTTTTCTAGTTTTGTAGGAATAGTCAACAGGAAAGTCGTATGGCTAGATCCTAGGCTATTAAAGAGGAAAAACTAAACTTCAACAAAAATTGACGTCAACAGTGGTATAATTAATTTGAGCTTCATTAAGAGTTCTACTAGCATAGTAGATTACTTTAAAAATCTTATCATGCTTTTGCCTAAAATTGCTCCAATAGCATAATCACTTGCATCACACATTAATTCAAAAAGGTTTTTCCCAATTTGGTGAAACAATAATTGGTGCAGTGACTAATTTTTCTTTTAATAGCTCAAAAACTGTTAGGCACTCCTTATCAAAAGTAAAAATTACATCTTTTTCAAGCAAATGACATATATGCTTAGTAATTTTTGAAAAGTCTTTAATATATCGCCTGTAGAATCCAACATGTCCTAAAAAACTTCTAATTTCCCTCACACTTGTTGGGTAAGGTAAATTAATAATCATTTGAATTGTTATGAGGTCTATTTCCTTATCATTTTCTAAAATCTGATGTCCTAAAACAATTCTTTTTGCTACCATAAATTGGCACTTTCTTAATTAAGGACTAAATTCATTTCTTCACAATGCTTAAGAATTTTCGATAAATATTCTAAACAAGATTCAAATGAAGTTCCAAACAGTAAAAAATCATCCATAAGAACTTCAAATTCTTTTTCAATTAAATCACAAAAAATAGTCATCATACATCTTTTAAATTTAGTAGGGCATTACATAAACAAAAGGACATTATTCTAGAAGTAAATGTACCATAGAGACTAGTAAAAATTGTTTTCTCTTAATCCTCAAGAGCTATTTGTAATTAGTAATAACCAGTATATCCATCCAAAAAACCAAAGTATTTATGCCCAGCTAGTCTATCCAACATTTGATTTAGAAAGGGTAGTGAAAAATGATTTTTCCTAGTGGAAAAATTTAATTTTCTATAATCAATGCATATTTGCCACCCAATGACTTGTCTTCTATGTATTAACTCATTATGTTCATTCATAGTCACACTCACTCCTCCTTTCTTAGGAATGAAATAGGGTAGATAATTTCAGCATCTAACCACTTTAAAATTTCTTTCTTAACAAATTCTTTAATAACAGGATCCACTCTCCTTTGAGGATCAACTCTGTGTTTGCAGTTCTCTTCCATATGTATTTTATGCATACAAATTGAAGGTCTGATTCCTTTAATATCAACAATTGTTCACCCAAAGGTTTTCTTATAATTCTTCATAGTTTTCATTAAAATCACTTCTTCTTCTGTAGTTAATTTTGAGAAAATTATAACTGGTAATATTGAGAAATCACCTAAAAAGGCATATTTTAAATGTTCATGAAGTAACTTTAACTCAAGTTCAGAAGGTTTTTCAATCGATGGACAAAAAGATTTATCTTTTTCTATCGTGTCCAAAACTTCAAAACTTTCTCGAATATTATTCAAATTTTCCTTATAAAAGTCTTCAAATTGATCTAATTCCTCTTCTTGCACATTTTCCAACTCTTTCATTTGGATTTCTCTTCAAAAGTTATTTTGAAATGACATTCACTCAGATATCTTATTACATCCATTTTGTAACATTCGTCTTCTTTACCTTTTGTAGGAAACTTCATTGATTTTGAAATATTAAACATAACTATTTGATCATTAACATGCATAGTTAATTTCCCTTTCTGCACATCTATCATTGCTCTTCATGTAGCTAGGAAAGGTCTCCCCAAAATGATACTTATCAACTTCCTCCATATCTAGCACAATGAAATCAACAGGAAAGATAAATTGATCCACTTTCACTAAAACATCTTCTATAGCTCCTCTAGGATATGTTATTGAATGATCTGCTAACTGCAGAGTTAGAGTAGTAGGGGACATTTATTCTAATCCAATTTTTTTAAATATTAATAATGACATAAGGTTAACACTTGCACCTAAAAAACATAAAGCTTTCCAATAAAATCTGTTGGACATGAAATTGTGAAGCTACCAGGATCTTTAAGCTTTTTAGAAATCTATTTCTGAATTATAACACTACACTCCTCACTAAGTGCAATAGTCTTGTTATCTTTGAACTTCTTTTTCCTGTTAAGAATATCCTTCATGAACTTCACATAGCTTGGCATTTTTTCTAAGGCTTGAGCCAATAAAATATTAAATGTAAGCTTCTTAAAGATTTCTAGAAAGTTTGAAATTTGTTTTTCCAACTTTTGTTGATGAAGTCTTTGTGGAAATGGATGTGGTGTTTTTTTCAAATCAATTTTAAGTGGAGAAATGGATCTCTCTAAACCTTTCAGAGCGTCCTCTTCACGCTGTTTAATTTCTCCTCTCTATACTTCAATCTCCTTTTGAACTCTACCTTCCAACTCTCTTCCGCTTCTAAGTTGAATGGTTGTTGACCTCATTTTTGGTTGAGGTCTAGTTCTTCCTCATTTAGTAGCCTAGGATTATTCCTAGAGGACTAGAAAATGAACCCTCACCAATAGAAATTTTAAACCCTTCTTTCCTCAACTTGAAGTTCCACATGTTGGTCCTAATCTCTAGCACTTAGTCGATTGGGTCAGTATGGAGGAGCTCATAGGGAGTCCCACAAAGGATTTTCAAACCTTAGGACTAACCTGGGTAATCTGGTTTTGGGGGGGCTAACTTGCACACACTACAGTCTCTCACACACCTTGAACCCTAGGACCCCTTAGTTTGGTCTCCTGACTCCTTTTCGGAGGCTCATATGGATGACTTTATACCCCTAGTCTTTATCTAAGAGGGTTAGAACTAGCATATTGATTATCCAAAATGAGTCCTCACATGGCTCCTATTGGTTTGGTATGGCTTCATGGCTTGTTGGCCCATTTTGGCCCAAAATCACCAAATTACCAAAATACCCCTATAACCCTACTTTTTGCCGAAATTCCCAAAATTATCCAAAATACCCAAATTTGTTCAAATATCATCCCAAATCCCTCACCACTACTTAAATTGACTAAAATTTACTAAATTTCCAAAATGCCCCTAAAAAATTCCCAAAATTACCAAAATGCCCCCCCATGACCTAAAAATTCCAAAAATTCCAAAAAATTCCCAAAAATTTCAAAAAAATCCAAAATATTCTCAATTTAAAATTTTTATCATAAATTAGACCAAATTTTAATAATTTTATAAAATTGGACCAAAAACCCCAATTTGACCTTAAAGGCCCAAATGTCCCCAAATTAACACCAATCTTGGCCCAATTGACCCAAATTTTGCCCAATTTCAATTCCAAAAAAAAATTCAATACCTCCAATCCTGATCTAAACAAAATCCAAGCCCAATTTGATGCAATTCTAAGCTCAATTTTATTTAAATCATAAAAAGCCCAATTTTGAACATATGCCCAAATCCACCAAATTGGCCCACCAATTCAATTGAAAATCACTTGAAACTTTGCCAAATCCCTTATGACATATTTCTACACCAAAATCAACATTCAATTAGCCCAAATTTTAGCCCAAATTTAATTTCAATTTCAAAATCCCAAACTTACTACACTTAATTCCAATAGCCCAAGTCTGCTACAATTAATTCCAAAAGCCCAAGTCCAAAGCTCGCATGATAATTTCATTTCTCCTCATCATTCATTCAATTAAGATTATTCCTAATATTTTAAATTAATGATCAAAATTTTCCAAACCAAGCCTCTTGCCAAACTCCACCAAAATATTTCAAAATTCCAAAAACCCCTCCTCATGAAAGTTGACCAAGCCAAGGACAAGCCATGGAGCCACATCCAAGCTATAGGCAAGCCATGAGAGCCTTGCCACATAATCAAGCTATTATTGGAAAGAGGCTAAAACGCTTTTAAAAATTTTTAAGATCCTTTTAACCCCTCCCATGAATCACTCTAACCCATGTTTAGCTAAATCTCTTTGGATAGAGACCTCACCATGATGATTAAGCTGAGTCACTTGATTCTCCTCAGCACCCAAACCAGCCTTGAGGGATGAACCGAGCCCCAAACCATGATTTGACCTAAATTAAACTAAAATGGACCATTTCCCGTAGTGTTTCAATCTCATACCTTTAAACATACTAACTCCAATTGATTTCACCAAGACCAAGCCCTGACCTCCTTAGACTGGATGGTGACCCCTCTTTGGCCGACCAACCACCTTGGTGGCTGGAAAACCAAATTTCAAAAGCACCACCTAAGCCCAAACTCAAAATTAAACCCATCCAAGCTGTCTCATCCCAATTTGATTTTTGCACCTTGTTGGCATCCACATAAGCAACTTAAGACACCAATCAATTGCCCCTGGTGGCCTCTCCAAGCCCCTCTATTTAACCCCCCCTCCATAGCCAAAGGGGGAGAGCCTGAAATTCCTTAGGGAGACTTTGTCAAATTGCTTCCAAAGCTTTATTGAGACCTCTTGAGCTTAACCTAATCATCATTAGCCACCCAAATCCGCTGCTCGAGCTCAATTTTTGAGCCCAATTCCTAGGCCAAAATAGGAAACTCCTCAAACCTCCACCAAATTCAAATTAATTGCACCCACACCATTCTTACAGCAAGAGAGGAAGATTCCCCACAAAAGCCCCATCACCAGAGCACTCTAAGGTGGTCTTTGATCAACCTCCTAATTTGGCCTTGGTCAAAATCATATCTAAGCAATTCACCATGACTTGAGGCTCCATCCCTAGGCTCTTGGGACCCCCACAAAGTTTCCACAAGCATCCAATCGAGGATTCCCATCCTGGATAAAGGTATTGAAAGTTAACTCTAAATCAAGCTTCATTTGAGTCTCCATGTGCATAAAGTTGATTTAAGTGTCGATCAACCGTATAGATGTGTTCTCCTAGTCAAGACGAGCAATTTTAAAAAAGTAGCACTTTGTTTGGTTAAGAATCGAGTGAGATATTAGCATTTGAATATGGACGGTTCTCGGGTTGGCTTTGTTGGGGACGATGACCACGCATCGTCCGATCTTCCATGTATCGCTTAGACGGTCTTGATTACGCCGAACGGAGTGGTGGTTCAAAAAGAGCAGGCTGACTCAGTTGGCAGCTCCCAATCTCGCGGCGACCGCGTCTCCTCGACGTGACGTGTACGAGGATGATGTAGATAAGTAGGAAATTAGGAGCTTTTTTCTATTTATTTAATTCCCAAAACTTAAAAAATGCATAACTTTGTGTAGAAAAATCATAAAAAGAAAATAAAAATACCCTGTTGCTCAGTGAAGAGAGGAAAACAATGTGGAAATATTTTCAAGTTTATTTGATGCAAGTATTATTTTTACTTAATTAAATAGTATTTTTCTTATTTTGATTCTCCATTTGCATATACATTTCACCATGACTTGATATTTAGGGCTTTGATTCTACATGTTATTAATATTCTTTTCATGATTTTTTTAAGGTCATAAGAGATCCCTAAGCATGGATATCTATTTTTCAAATTAATGGTCCATGTGTTGCTTTAAAGAATTATAATAACTAAAATACTCATTAGAAAAATTCAAATTATGTTTTGGTAGGTTCACTGTCGTCAGAGGACCATATGACAAATATAAAATTGATTTAACTCATTAAAAATAATCCTAATTATCACCAACCCTAAAAAATGAAATAAAATTAATTTGGAGTGATTATGAATGTAAATGGCATAAAAAATATTCCACATTATAATTTAATGTCACGAGAGCTCTCCATAAAAATTTCAAGTCAATTGGAGTTAATTTGGTCACTTAAATGTATTAATCACGTGAAATGACATTTTTGGCATTAAAATAATTATAATAATTAAAATATAGTTCAAAAAATTATCAAAGTTGGTTTTTGGAGTCCCTTATAAATAGTGTAACCTAAGAAAAATGAAATTTAAATAAAAATAAACACTTCATTTTTGAGCTAATTTTAAGCCTTTAAATAATTAAAAAATAAATTAAAAATCATAAAAATCGCAAAATTGTGAAAATACACTAAATTGTCACATTTGACTTCCTGATCACTTGGAACTAATTAAAATAATTTTTTCAATTTTCTAAGTCAAGATATTAATTTTAAAAGGCTTAAAAATGGATTTTTCCTAAATTTTCACTAAAATAATTCTAATAATTAAAATATTAATAAAAAAAATGAAATTTGTTTCTTTGGGTTTCGTGGACTTAGAGGGATTTAATAAAAGTATAAAACCTAATTTTCCATTTAAATGTTATTTTATATTTAATTAATACTGAAAAAAACAAATAATTTTAATAATTAAATTAAACCTTTAAAAATCATGAAAATTAGTCCAAGTGATCCTCTAACACAGATGAACTTTCAATAATTTTCTTAAGGGCATATGTCTTATTTTGGTTGATTTATTAAATTTTTATTTAAAATCCCTATTTTGCATTAAAAATAATTATAAAAATTAAATAAACTTGGAAAAATCACATTTTCTCCTCTGATGTTTTAATTAACCCATGAGTGAGGTAACAAAAAATTTTCAAGTCATTTGAGGCTAATTTAATGAATTATAGAGTGTTGAGGACTTAGGGGCAAAAGTATAATTTTGGAATTTAGAGCTTAATTAATATTAGGTCTAATCAAGAGGGTAAAGGGGTAATAAGTGATCTTAAAATAACATATCTTGATAATTGAAACATGAAAGAGTTAAGTGGTAGAAACCAACCTCACTTTGAATCTCATAAAGGATAAATTTATAATTTTTCAAATTAATGAAATTTGGAAGAATGATTAAATAGGAAGATATTAAAGTGAGGGGTTTGATTTTAGAAGATTATAACTCACTGATTTTAACCCCAAACCAATGGTTTTAAAAGTGATTTTAAATTCATGATAAGGATTAAGGATATAAATATTAGAAAAATCCTTTTCTGCAAACCTACCCATTAAATCTTAATGGCTTAGTAGTGAACTAGGCTTAATTAGAACTTTGTCTAATGAGGTTTAGACAATAAATTATAATTTTAAACCTTTCAAAACACTACAAGTCCATTCATTAAATATCAAATTAATTAAATTCCTTAATTAAATCAAGTTTCCTCTAAAGGGTCTTTACCTATATAACTTATAAATGAGATATCAAGTGATGATTACCCCATTTAAGAGATAATCAAAACATCATGATTCACTGAGCATAAGGGTATTATTTGGATGAACTATATTGTAAAAATAATAAGACCAAAATGAACTCAAGATAATTCTAAGGAATATGAAATGCCTAGGTTATTACCCGAAACTTCTTCATAATCCTTTGGAAATCTTGTAGGACATCTGGACTTATTATGATTTGCTTAATGGAATCATTATCAAAATTTAAACCCATTAAGTTATGACATAGGATCTAGTAGACACATCTTAAATTTGTATTTTCTACTTTCCTTATACGCATACTTTAATTCCTGAAAAATTATATATACATATATGTGCTTTGCAAGTATTTGCCTTTCATGTGGAGGAACGAGAAGACTTGTCAGGTACACTTTTACAGTTTACAGTACTTTCTTTTCTCGTACTTTCTATACTGTATTTTTATGCTTACAAACTTACCTGCTATACAATGATGTCAGCCTGGATGAAAAATAAAACTGCTAGGACAGCCACCAAACTGAAACCAAAATCAAATTAAATTTTACCAAAATAAAATTTACCGGCACAAAATTCAAAACATAAGACAACTCAAAATTTAATCACAAACATCACAAAAAACAATTGCAATTAAATTAAGACGTCTTTAAAGGATGATCAGGAATCCCTCTGAGGAGGCAATCTATGGCTGCTAACGAGACTTCCCATTGTCTAGATGAAAGTATGGAACTCATTAAGTTGAGTTTATTAAATTCATTTGGAGTAAGTGAATCCAATAAAAAATAGTGGTACCGAAATGAGGGAATCATAGGATCTTAACTGTTGTTGCTCTAATCAACTTTAATATGCCTCATAACATTTAAAGAACTACAACCATTAGGACATCTGATTTGACATCATAACTTGACACACTAGAAAACCTTAACTCGTCACTGCAAGGAGCTTGGAGCTAGCACTATGGCAAGCACGACCATCTTCAATAGTGAGAGGAACTACAACAACATATCCTTCTTTAGAATTAAACAACAAAGTTATAGTACTTCGAGGTTGTTTGCTTATGCAACGTAAATCCTCACCTTATCTTTAGGCCTTTGTATAGCTTTGCTATACAATATAAGCCCTAACTCGTCTCAGGATTCCAAGGTTGTCGTCGGTCATGACCTAAATCCTCATATGTTCTAGGCTATTTGTGTGATCATCTCAAACGAATATAAGCCCTACTTAATAAAATCGATAGGATGAAACACCTAAATATTTCTCTTTAAAATTGAGGCCTAACCATAGGATAGCTTGGGAAGTCACCGAGGTTCTCCCACGTATCTATGAAGTCCCCTAGTTTTTCCTCATTTGGACTCTATAACAAAATGTTTCAGATTGGAGCCATTCCCCTTTAACCTCTTTGTCCGATTTTGTGAAAGATCCTATCCTGTTGAACTCCTTGAAAATAATATTCCCTGATTTTTATCGAGAGTTTTCTTAGGTGACTTCAATTATCTAAGATGTAGTTAAATATAGGGGCTTGTCCTTATAGGAAGCTTTTCTGAACCCAGCTTAAAATAAACCTCTTTAATTCTTCATATTAAATAGGTGAAATTATCGACAAATAAAATAGTTTCACAGACCAAACGGATGTCATATATCNTGATAGTTTCACATGAATGTAAGCCATAACTAATAAAATTGGTAGGATGAAACACCTAAATATTTATCCTCAGAAATGAAGCCAAACATTAGGATAGCTTGGAAAGTCAACAAGATTCTCCTCTGGATCCATGACATCCCATAGTTCTTCCTCCTTTGGACTCTACAACAAAATGTTCCCAATTTAAACAAATCCCCTTTCACACTTCTACGTCCGATCTCTTTGTTCGATCTCATTGAAGAGTCCCTCTCACCTCTACGTCCGATTTTGTTGAAGAGTCTTACCCTTTGAAATTCCTTGAAGATAATATTTCTACTCTACGTCCGATTTCGTTGAAGAGTCCTACCCTTTGAAATTCCTTGAAGATAATATTTCTCATTTTATCGAGAGTTTTCTTAGGTGACTTTGGTCATTTAAGATGTAATTAACTATAGGGGCTTACCCTGATTTCGTTGAAGAGTCCTACTCTTTGAAATTACTTGAAGATAATATTTCCTGATTTTTATCTCTTCTTAGGTGACTTTGGTCATTTAAGATGTAATTAACTATAGAGGCTTGCCCTTATAGGATGCATGTCCGAACCCAGCTTAATATACCCTATTTAATTCTTTATATTAAATAGGGGAACTTGTTGGGAAATACAAAGGTTTCGCAGACTAGACAGTTGTCATACTTTTTTAGCTCATTTGATCGAGCCTCATCCTCAAGTCTTGTGTTTATCCTTTGGGATAGATACAGTGTTTGAGGTATAGTGCTCTTTCTTTTAAACTATGAAAATTATGGGGTCAGTTTGATTTCATACCTTTCTAAACTTCAACATCCTTCTGAAATGGGCGATGAGATTTCAAATCCAGTGACTGACAGCTTCTTATGGGCAACCCCACTAACACAAAATAGAGCTGACAGCTTCTGGCGACTCCGCTGGGGACAGGCTTTTCTCTCCATATAAATCAAGAAATATTATCTTCACACATCGGTAATTTGTGCATGTCCCTCTTGGACCAAATTTCCCTTCTTCTGTTAGCATACTTTACCCATTTCTATCTTTGGAAGGTACAGTTAACTCCTTGGACTTCAGGACTAGTTGTTGAACAGAGGGGTTTAAAAGGTCGTTAAGGACTCTTTAATTTTTATGTGGGGTCAGATCCTCAATAGGTGTGTCGGTGAACTAGTTCCACCTGTGCATTGTGCGTTGTAAAGTTTGTCCTGCACTGGGTCCTAAAATTTACATTTCTTCATCTCCTTCGGGTTTGGGTTTTCTTTTCTGTGAATCAAGCCAAGTTGTTGCACCTCTTCATGCTTATTCAATTTGCTAATTGCAACTCTTCGATTCNCAAATTTCTAGCCTAGATCCCTTGATCTTTTGGGATACTCATGTAGATGGCCCCCTAAACCTACTAGCCCTAAGGTTATGGTTTGGCTAAGACCATTATGTAGAGGACGCAAAATGGGGTTATCATTGGTCCATGGCTTATTGGTGATTCTTGGTACCTCAAATCTACCAAAATACCCATCTTGGCCTTTTACCCCTAAAACACCCCCAAATTACCAAAATACACCTCTTGGACCCAAAATTCCAAAAATTCCCAAAAAATCCCAATAAATCCTAACTATTCCGAATGTCATTTCTCTCAACTATCACATGACCCAATTTGGCCAATTTTACCATCTTTAACCAAAACCCCCAAATTACCCTTTAAAGACCCAAATTTCCCCAAATCCAACTCAAATTTCCATCAATTGGGTCTTAATGACCCCAATTCCAATCCTAAACTCAAATTAACTTTTGATATGGCCAAGCTAAACCAAATCCTATTCCAATCCTAAACTCAAATTAACTTTTTATATGACCAAACTAAACCAAATCCAAGCTCAATTGGTTCAATCCTAAATTCAAATTCACTTTTTTATCAACTCAAATGTCCATCAATTTGATCTCAATTGACCCCAATTACAATCCCAAACTCAAATTAACTTTTTTTATGACCAAAATAAACCAAATCCAAGCTCAATTGACCCATGATTGGAGCCCAATTTTGATTTGGGTCAAAACCCCAATATTGACCATAAGACCCAATCCAAGCTCAAATTGGTCCATGATTTGAGCCCAATTTTGATTTGGGTCAAAACCCCAATTTTGACCATATTATTGGTCCATGATTTGAGCCCAATTTTGATTTGGGTCAAAACCCCAATTTTGACCATATGACCTGGTCCATGATTTGAGCCCAATTTTGATTTGGGTCAAAACCCCAATTTTGACCATATGACCTCGTCCATGATTTGAACCCAATTTTGATTTGGGTCAAAACCCCAATTTTGACCATATGACTTAATCTCACCAAATTGAACCCATGTCCTAGTTAATTGGCCCCAATTGATGTTGCAAAATCTTGATAACATTCTTATACATAAAATTCAGCCATCAATTGATCTTGGTGAAGCCTCAAATCCATTTGATTTTGCCTAAATCCAAAATTCCCAAATTTTGCCCCAAATTGGCTAAGTCCCCAAATTTCACCCAATTGATTGCTTTAACTTCCAAATTGGCATCCAATTTATGTTGAAAACTCTTCATGAGGTCCCTATTGATAATTTACAACAATAAGTTTGGACTTATCCCAAGGATAACCCAAGCTAGACCCAAGCATAGCCCAACATGACCAAATTGATTAAAGTTCAAAATTTCTTCAAATTGACCCCCCAATTGGACTCAAAACCACTTCCATCCTTCACCAAAGTTGTTCATTATGATCATATACACAATTTTGATCAATTAATTTGGCTAATTGACATGGCTAGCCTAACCAAACCCAATTTTTGGTCATTTTCACCCACTTGGACCCATGCACTAAATGTGATCTAACCACCCTAAGGCCACCAAATTAACTCCACCACAGCCATTACTTGGACTTAGTGACCAGTCACCTAAATCAAGACATGAAATCACCTAAATCAAGACATGGACCAAAGGTCCTTCAAATTAAGGGATCTTATTTTGAAAAATGCACAGGCTTAAGATATCTTTACCAAATCCAAGCACATTTGCATTAGTTTGCGTGATGGATTCCTCTGGGTTCCCTGAGCTCCAANTTAGTGACAAATATGCAATTTGAACTATATTGTTGTGATTAAGTATTGATTTTTTAAATCTTAGTTCGTAGTTTCTAATATCACTCCCTGTAGGATCGATATCCAGGACTCCATTAGAGCCATGTATTAAAATTAGAAACTTTATTAGTAGAATTAGTTAATTAAGAGTTTATTAAAATTTCTTTTTTATTTTTGCCTATTAGTGACAAATATGCAATTTGAACTATATTGTTGTGATTAAGTATTGATTTTTTAGATCTTAGTTCGTAGCTTCTAATATTACTCTCTGTACGATCAATATCCAGGACTCCATTAGAGCCATGTATTACTTGAACGATACGTATACTTGCGTTGATAAGTGTGACTTTACAATTATTGAATATTTTATACACATCGTTATCAAATCTATAACTGTTATCAAGTTTTTGACACCATTGCCGGAGATTTAAATCTTCTAGCAGCAGTATCAAATTCTTGTATTTTTAAGCATATATAAAGTCGCTGTCAGCTACCAGGATCTTTAAGCTTTTCAGGTAGTTTCTTTTAAATTATAGCACTACACTCCTCACTAAGTGCAACAGTCTCATTATCTTCAAACTTCTTTTTTTATTGAGAATATCTTTCATAAACTTTACATAGCTTAACATTTGTTCTAAGGCTTCAGCAAATAAAATATTGATTGTAAGTTTCTTAAATATTTCTAGAAATTTTGAAAATTGCTTATCCAACTTCTATTGTCGAAGTCTCTGAGGAAATATAGGTGGTGGTTTTTCTAAATCAATTTTTAACGGAGAAATAAGTCTTTCAGAATCTTTCGGAGCGTCCTCTTTTGACTCTTTAATTTCTTCTCTCTCTAGTTCAATTTCTTTTTGGATCCTACCTTCTAACTCTCTTCCGCTTCTAAGTTGTATGGCTTTAACTTGTTCTTTATTCTGGTCTTTTGGATTTGATTCAGTATTACTAGGAAGTATTCTTTGAGATCTATTATTTAATGAACTTGCAATTTGCCCAAGTTAATTCTCAATATTTCTAATTGTAGCTCCTTGACCTTGTAACTGATTAGCATTTGTAACACCACTTCTTCTATAAACAACTTCTTATCCTTAAATTGTGTATTACTGTTGATTCTTGGAGGATAAGTATATCTATAATTATTATTCCCTTAGTTGTTTCAGTTTCTCAATAGGTTTACTTGGTTGTTCCCCCATTGCTGATTATTATCACCCGAATTGTTATTCCAGTTAAAGTTAGGATGGTTCTTCTAACCTGGGTTATAATAATTGGAATATGAGTTATTTTGCTTATTATTTATGGCATTCAAATTTTCTAATGATGTTTGAGAATCTACCATTTGGCATAATGAATTCTCGCAATCATGGAAATTGGTTGAGAAAAATTCATTCCAAATTGGTCTAACTTCCTTAAAATTGTAGAAACTTATTCAAAGTTTCTAATGATATTTGAGAATCTACCATTTGACATAATGAATTCTCTTCAATCATGAAAATTGAAATGATGCTGCTTGAGAATCTGTCATCGGCCTAATGAATTCTCTTCAATCATGGAAATTGGTTAGAAAAATTCATTCCAAATTGGTCTAACTTCCTTGAAATTACAGCAACTTGATTTGCTAACATAGTAAATGCATCTGTTTCATGAATATTAGCTACTTTCTTTATATTCACCCTCTCAAAATTCCATTGAAAATTATTGGTAGTCATCTGTTCAATTAAAGCATAAGCGTCATGAAATAGTTTTGACATCATTGAACTACCAACAGTGACATCGATAATAGATCCAAGGGAACCAATTAATCCATTATAAAAGGTTTGAATTATTAAAAAATTTGGTATAGCATGGTGTTGACACTTTCTTAAGAATTCTTTAAATCGTTCTCATGCTTCATAAATAGATTCCCCTTCAAACTGATTAAAAGATGTAATATCATTTTTAAGCTTCACAGTTTTTTATGGTGGAAAATATTTAGCAAGGAATTTTTGTGTTAAATCACCCCAAGTTCAGATAGATCCAGGTGCTAACGAATTTAACCGCATGTTAACTTTATCCCTCAGTGAGAAAGGAAATAACCTAAGTCTTATGGCATCATCTGAAACACCATCGTATTTAAATGTAGCACACAATTTTAAAAAATTAGTAAGATGTAAATTTGGATCTTCAGTCGGTGATCCCCCAAACTGATTATTTGATATCATTTGGATAATGGCAGGTTTGAACTCAAATGAATTAGCCACTGTAGTAGGTTTTTGAATGCTACAATGAAGTTCATCTACAGTAGCTTGGCATAATCTCTTAAAGGTCTAAGCTCTTGATGAATTTCAGCATTTTAATTATTTTGGTTTGTCATTTCTGTAATTTTTTTGGATTTTTCAATATTTTTAATTTTTTTGGTTTTTCTAATTTTTCTAATTGTTCTTTTTAATTTAGAATTGTAGGGCACTAGTCCTTCAGAACTTGAAGGACTAGTGAGGTGTAGCACACAGTTCTAAAAAACTAGCGAGGTGTAAGTTCGGATCTTCATTTGGTGTACCTCCAAATTGATTGCTTTGTACCATTTGGATAATATCAGGTTTAAGCTCTAATGAATTAGCAGCTACATCAGGATTTTGGATAGATAAGTGAATTTCATCTGATATAGGGTTTCCATAATCTCTTAGGGGTCTAGGTTGGTGTTCATTCTTTATTCCTTGACTGTTCAAGTTGTTTTCCATTATATCAGAATTTCTAAGTTCTCTTTTTAATTTTCTAATCCTTCTAACAGTGCATTCTAATTCTGAATCGTAGGGTATAAGATTTTGAGGTCCAAATTTACACATACAATTTGAAATCAGTACTCAAGAAAATATTAACTAAATATAAAAATAAGTTGCAATTCAAGTAAAAGTTTTCTAATAATCCTAATTTGTCTGTTACTCTAATCGTGATTTGACTCACTCACTCAATCACTCCCCGGCAACGACGCCAAAAACTTGACCGACTACATTATATATGCTTAAAATACAAGATAAATATGGACGTAATAAATATTCAATAATCGTAAAGTCACACTTATCAATGCAAGTATATGTATCGCTCAAGTAATACAGGGCTCTAATGGAGTCCTAGATATTAATCCCACAGGAGTGGTTTAGAACTGCGAACTAAGATTTTAGAAAAGCAATACTTTAATCACATCAACGAAGTTCAATTCGCTTATCTATCACTAATAGGACTTTAATCACAACAACGACGTTCAATTTGCTTATCTATCACTAATAGATACAACGACGTTCAATTTGTTTATCTGTCACTAATAGGCAATTGAAATAAATGGATAATTTTACTAACTAATAATAACTAATGATACTAAGGAGGGTTTAATTGTGATATTCAATATATAAGAAAGCATCCTTCTTCTTCTCAAGAAATTATAGTGAATGGATAAAGTGAATTAGTTCAATTTATATTGTGCCAAATAGGAGCATACCTATTCTTTACCCTTTGGTCCAGGCATAAAGAACATTGAC
>JXCR01144970.1:58788-71314 GCA_002079205.1 Phalaenopsis hybrid cultivar | reverse complement strand
TTTTTTTTTTTTTTTTTTTTTTTTTGGTTCTCTGGTTACATGTAACTTATGTAGGGATTCTCTTTGTGAATGTTGTATTTTGAGATACTACAATATGAACTTATTTGGTTGTGTACTCTTCACCCATCACACGAGGATTACCCATATATAAGCATTCCGTTTGTTCTTTTTTTTCTTATTTGTTTATTTATTGTCGTATATCCCTTTATATTTAATTCCTCTCCTCTTTAAATCATTATATGATTTGGGAGGGACATTTATTCGAATAAGATGATAATATGATAACATATAAATAAACAAGTTGGCAACTCCAAGTTTTAAAAAAAAATCGAGAAAAACATTCACGTTTAATTGTGGCATGGTCACACCACCCAACTGAACATGATGGCTTGGTCAAGCCGTGCTGAAGCACTTTTCTACTAGAGTTTCTCATTCTATTTCATTTGCATTCAATTCTTGTATCTTGCACAACATGAGCAAAATACCTCTCCCAAGCAAAAAAAAAAAAAGTGACAAATAAATGAATTTACGATGTGAAATGTAGGGAAAATGACGTAAAATTCACTCATGTTAATAACTAGTGGCAACAATTATTACAGACTTATTTATAGCTAAAAAAGTTTTAAACATGATAGCGGGCCTTACAGTGAACTTGACGACAGAATTAATGATGGCAATTGCCATTTTCTCACCCAGGACCCTCTTCGATGAAGGAATTTTTTTATTTGACCTCAGATCAATTTCAACTTAAAACTACCAACTTCTGCATCTGGCTTAAGAGATTCACATCCATTTGTCCAAAACAAACTCCAAACTTGATCATTGATCCTTAAGGCAATGCGAGGTTTAGTCCATCAACAAATAAGAAGATCAACTTGGGAGAAGACATTTTTTAAATTTGAAGATTTGAAATATCAATTCAAGTGAGTTCAATGCCTCTTTCTATTCATCGAGATTTCAAAAGAAACAATGTACTTCAAGACTTACTAGTAAACTTTGTATTTTCGAGGATTGACCATTTTTTTTTTATTTTAAATTTTTTTTAGATTTTATAAGATCAATAAGATGGAAACTTTCTAACTGATAAGAATTTAGGTTTATCCTATCATGAACAATCCTAAAGGAATGAAGGATGAAAAGAATTACATAAAAACACCTTTTTATTAACTTTTCTACAAGGAAATACACCATTTCAATCATGCATTTTGAAGTGAATGAATTTCTAAAACTTCCCAAAGAGTAAATATTATAGTTATAAGTATTAGTTATATAAATATATAAAAATACTGCTATTTTAACTTTTAACAAGTGAAATACATCTTCTCATACAAAGATAAGATGACATAAAAATTGAGGTTTAGGTGTAAGATATTTAAATACAAAAGTATTATGCAAATCTTAAAACTATCACATGAAGTAGCACAGAATCTCATAAGAAACAATAAGGAGCTTTTTGGAACATCGTTTAGTTTTAATCCCAACTCTGCAAGATAGAGTTAATCAATGAGAACAAAAAAACTCTGCAACTCCAATTTACATTGCATAATTGTTCCATATACACTTACAAGAGATGAACACATACAGCAAAATGTTACCAAAGATGACAAAATAAAATAAAAACAGAGTGAAGTCAGCCTCTGGTTTGTGGTGCCCATGATTCCTCTTCCCATAAATCAATATAAAATCACAGAATTATTTGGGGGCAATTAATAAAAGGAATGTACAGAGAGGATTAAGTAGAAATATTATATCAGGTGGAAGCTCTATTCTCAATTATGCTGCATGTGCGTTACCACCAGAGAATAATCTGCAAGGTAATTGTCCTCTAAATTCAAGTCTTACTCCTTTATAAGGAGGAAGAAATACATTCTTCTGCCAAGTAAATCCCTAGCTGTGATGAATCATTTGAATGGAAGAATTAATAAACAAGCGGAAACTCTCAAGGAGAGTATAATAATGGCAGTGGTAGAACCCTACAGCCGTAAGATCACACAGCTTCCTGGATAGAGAGAGATTTAAGCCGTATAATGATTAGGTAGGATATAAAATGTCAGGCGTCAATTCTGGGCAATGGCATCTTCCAATAATTCCATGAGTTGAAATCTTCCTGAACAAGAGACAAAAAATCTCAAAAAAATCATTATCTTGGATACATAAAAGAAAGGAAAAAAAGTGGACCTGAGATAACACTGTTAAGTTTTAAAGCCTAATTTTAGCTGTATGAGGAAAACATGCTACGCAAATTTAGTCATAAGTCTATCTTGGGGAGCTCCTCTAACTAGGTTTCGGCGGATTCACCCTTAAATGGAATTCAATAATAGAGGTTATTTCATTAAGAGAAAGTTGGGTGTTTTTTTCTTTTAGTATTTTTTATTTCCACTGCCTCAAGATTTTTGTATATAGGAAGGGAAGTGTTCTCTTATGTATGTATCAATATGAGAATGTAAGGCGTGTATTCTACACAATGAATATTGTGATTTAAAGCAATGAAAAAAAGTTGTAACCATCAATTGGGTAAATTTATATAAATTCTCGTGCTCATCTTCTCTTCTATTTCAAAAAAAGTGTCAAAATGGTCCCCTACTGTTTAAATTGGGCCATTTTAATCCTAGAGTCTATAAAAGTATCAAAATAGTCCCCATACTTTATAAATTGGCCATATTAAAAGAGTTTGAAGACTAAATTGACACTTTTATAGACTCTAAGACCAATATGACCATCCAAAGAGAAAGTGGACAATTTTGACACTTTCCATTTTGTTTTCTATTTTTTGCTCTCAGTATTTGCACATATTTCATTTTTTTCACAACACAAGCCTCATTAATCAATAAAAACAATATCCAAATTAAACTGAACCGAATAGCAAATAGAACTTCAAACAACATCAGATATTTATTTGGTAAATGCAGAACTGTACAACCAAATCAAGCTTAAAATACCAACCTGCTCTACCAGTGAGGTTGGGGGGAACATGTCATTGACCAAGGTATGCAAGGAAGTATAGGATTTCACATCAATGCAGTTATTAATCGCAACTTCACCCTGTCAGTTTTCAAGATACATATTAGATGGATAGCATTTCACAATAGAGACAAGTGTTAAAATGATCCTCTATTTTTTTTTATAGGAAATCACTCAGGTATCATACTCTATAAAAAAATGTCAATTTAGTCCATTGACTTTTTTAAAGGGAACTAAAATAGTCCTCCTTGGTGACTATTTCATCCTAATATTGAAAAACTCGTGGAACTAATTTGGCACTTCCAGAGACTCTAGGACTAAAATGACCACATTTAAATACTCCAAAGACTATTTTGGCAATTTTTGCAGTAAAAATACACGAGAAGAGGAAAAACCTTTGGATTGATAATAAATATCTTTCCTTTGGCAATGCCAATTTTTCTATAACTGAGCTCATCAGTGTCTCTGTTCCCAAAGCCAGCATAGAATGGGTTGTAATCAGCTGGAAAAAGTGCTCTAATGTCCTGTCAAATTTAATGTGGATTTCGTATTAAAGAACAAATAAGATAGATAACGAAAAGATGCTTATTTATTCAAAACTAGCAAATGAGAGAAACCATCACGCTTTCCACAGAAGACCTTAAATCTGAAAATAAAAGCATTTAAACACCAAAAACCAGTATCAGAATAGATCTCTTTCATAGTGCGGGTAAATCAACTACAAACGTTGGAGGGGGACTCATGCATTAGCTATGTTTCATTTATGCTTCCATGAAGGATTAACATTATAAACCAAAACCATTAAATGCAATTAGGGGTTAAATTAAGTTGTAATCAAATTCTTGAAATACCATTGCATTAGAGAAACCGAGTCGTTAGACTGAGAAATGATATTAGGTCTCATTGCGGCTTTTGATTAAAAGGAGCTAGGAGCCAAATAAAGCAAAGTAAAAAAAGAGGAAATATTTTACTTGGAAAACCAAAACAGGTAAAAATCATAAAGCTTTGCCTTGCTTAATAGTCTCTGCTAGCGTAAAATTAAGTTACAAGATACTTCCCTACACCGTTATTAGAGAAGGCATCAAACAATATAACGATTAGGTTATTGGTGAAGTTTGCGATAATTACATAGGTTAGTAATCAGAATACCACGTAGCTGTCTAATAGGAGATGACTATGGGGAAACTCATGGAGGAGCCTTTTGAGGCAAAAACAAAATAGTGTAGCATAAGACTTGTATTGTAGGCACCAACTCTGAAAGTGTCTCGTTGTGCACTAACAACAGCGATACAAGTCCCACTACAATGAATTTTAGAATAAAATTGACGGATGTGGCAAAAGTTTCATTGCAATGATTGCAACTATGAATTCTTATAAGATCTGAGTGATCTTCAAAGCTTACAAAATCTTCTCAAAAAGTTCAACGATAGACATTTTATAATTTTTGCAAGCAAAATTTCAGTCTTTATATGAAATATTCCTAATAGTCATCAACCGTGAATGATGTGTCAAGTTGTCGAGCAAAATGTTTACAATACCAAGAAAACACACTTCACAAACTTAAGTTGTGCCTGGATCTTTCAATTTGACTTCAAGAAATTTATTATATTTGTGAGTTATCTTATTAAAGGCATCTTGAAAAATCTGTTACATATTTGGCTGCACAAGGTTTACTTTATAAACAATCTTGCTCCATCAAGGGGAGTGTTTCCCTACAGATGAGAGTTAAATCAATAGTAATGACGGCCTCGGTAATGAGCCTGAATTAGTGGACTACATGATCCTCAAGGACAGTGACGGTGATAGCATAATCATCTATACCCATAAACCCATGTCATGTTCTGTCAAAAGTTGCAAAGGACAAGGAAGACCTGCAAAGGTTGGTTCGTCAAAAAATCAACAAATTCATGTCTATTTTTCTTGGTTTGACTCACATGATTCTGACACTAACAACTTGGGTTCTAGTCAGCATGAAGCCTCTGTCATACTAAACTTGTCTGGTCTTTGGTATATTTCTTATGTTTTAAATTTAGCACGGGTAAAAATTTGATCTTTATCAAAAAAGACCTTTAATGACTCCCAACAGTTTCCCCCACTTCAGATGTCTCAGGTTGTCAGCCTAAACACATTTTATGTTTCAAGCATTCTTTTTTTGCATAATTACAACGTGGGAGAACACCTGTAGGAAAACAGCAAAAAACTAAGCCAGAAATTACTAATCAATTTGAACTAAAATTGACAATAGCGTCTCAAAATACATCTTAATCGCTCAATTGGGGCTTTCAAACTAAAAATAAATAAATTTAGATGTCAAAAAAAAAAAAAAACTGTCCCAAGAGGGATTAAAACCACCCAATTGATATAAAAGTAAGAATTATTTCATATTTTAGTTCTCATGGTATTTTAATAAAAACAATTTATTATTTATGTATGCACATGTGTGTATACCAAAAAATAACATCCACAATTTAATTGTTTTTAATATATTTATAAGCTCAATCGCAAGCATAACTTTAGTAAATGGGATGCAAAATGGAAATTCTATGAAAGAAAAAGATAAACTATGGTGATATAACTTCTACGAAAGTCTTCCATATTCTAAACTAAAGAAAAAAGTAAATCTTAAGTGGGCTCCTGTGGAAACGTGGAGAAAGTCGTTTTGAGTGTTTTGAAGCTTAAAATGTGTGACTTATCTAAGGAAGGGCATTGGAAAATATTCTCATAAGAAAAGCATTGGCACTTGATATTAGTTGAGGCTTAAACTTGTGAAAAAAGTTTGAGTAGGCAATCGATTATTTGCCCTTGACCACTTGAATACCAGCTGAAGAAGAAAACTAGAGCTTCAGATTAGGCATGACTGATCACACTAAAAAAGTCTCAGCAATCTAAAAAAGATTGCAATGTATATGAACTCAAACTTGGTCTTCAAAAATTTATAATAAGCATGGCTGAGCAAAGTTGTCATGATTGTCAATCGGGAAGGACGGAAATCAGACAGTTAAATTATGAGTTTTCTACAATTAGGAGTTTCCTTATTTTCAATATCTTTATTCTGATTTATTTTCCTTTTAGCTAAATATTTAGATTAGGAATATGTGTTATTAAGTTACTTAAAATAGATTATACAATATTTTGTACCTAAAATAGATTGTAAGATTATTATTTAATGGAATGAAAGCAAAGGAAAAAGGATCGAGCCTATTCAAAATTCAGCTTATTTTTCTCAAAACTTAGAAATGGTATCAGAGCCAAAATTTTGCCCTAACCAATGTTAATTAGTGGAGGACCGTCAAGGCTCCCTCCCCGCCGGTCTTATTGCGGGAAGGAAGGAACTATTTCTTTGCCTTGATTCGCCCATATAAGGATTTTCGGCCGCTGCGACTGCTTCGTCCGCCTTCAATTCACCTTCTACCGCTTAGTCCCAGATTGTTTCTTTCTCCTTCATTTCGGCTGTGTCGTCCTTTTTCGATCTTCGACCATGACTACGTCCTCTTCCTCTCGCACTTGGGCTCGTCGACTGGTGCTCCTCCTTGCCGGTGAATGACCAGCCACCGACCTTTCCAGCACTTCCGAAGACCACTTCCTCCCACGCGCTGGCCTTAGAGCTCTGGTCCTCTCCTACCCGAAGCCTTCCTTGGGTAGCTAGGAGGGGTAGGAGATCGAATCTGCAGCTCGACAGGCAGATAGATGTCTTCGGTGGTTCCCAATCGGAGGAGGAATACCTCGCTCTTTGCTTCCTCGCGCTCGCCCGTCATGGATCCCCTGCTTTCTCTCAAACCCCGCCCCCAACTCTCGATTATAAGTGCTCCCTCTGCGGCAAGGCTTTCGCATCCTACCTAGCCGATTCGGATCTGGTGGTGGGTTCAGCCAAACCCTCCGAATAGATCACAGGAGAGAACCCTTTCTGCTTAAGGTTTAAGAGAGAGAACATGGTGAAAAAAAAAAACTGAGAGGAAATCCAAGCAAAAGCCGCAAGAAGAACTGAGAACGATAAGAGAACTGTTATGTTTGTATTATCATTCGTCTGATTCGGATTTCTTCACTAGGCATCGCTGCTTCTACGGCATCTTTCACTACTTCTTACGCTTCGCTTCGTCCACTTCGACTTCAGCTTCGTCATCGTACTCAAGGATTGAAGGCTTCGACACTCCTTCCTAGACCTAGGGCTTCAGCATCTCGGCTTTAATACTTTTGACGTGAAGTTCAAGGAAAAAATCATCCTCGTCATCGCAGAAAGAATCAATAGCATTTGGATCAGGACGCGGATCTTACTTGTAGGCTATGATCGGTAGCAATTGGATCAGGACGCAGATTCTACTTGTAGGCTATGATCGATAGCATCTGAATCATGTAATTGGATTCTATTTATGGGCTATAATCGATAGCATTTAGATCGTGTAACTGGAAGCATATCCTTCTTGTGGCTATGATTCGAACTTCTGGATGACAATGATAAAGGATTTCTTGTTTTATTTTGCTCAAATCATGTTATGGTTCAAGAGTTGTCTCTGAGACTTTGACATCCTCGGTTTCGGCACCTTCGGCTTCTGCACTCACAGCTTGAGGATTTTTAGTCCTGGCAGTGTTATCAATTTTTTGTTGGCAAATTGATGCTTCCTGATCAATCAAAATCAATTTGAGGGGGGGAATGTCAATCGGGAAGGACAGAAATCAGACAGGTTAAAATAGAAGTTTTCTACAATTAGAAGCTTCCTTATTTAAATTATTTTCAATATCTTTATTCTGATTTATTTCCCTTTTAGCTAAATATTTAGATTAGAAATATGCATTATGAAGTTACATAAAATAGATTATACAGAATATTTTGTACCTTAAATAGATTGTAAGATTATTATTTAATGGAATGAAAGTAATGGGAAAAGGATCGAACCTATTCAGAATTCAGTCTATTTTTCTCAAAATTTTGACAATAATAGACAAAGTGATGGTGCATATGATCCTCCCTAAACACATGTTGAGGCAATAGAAAGGCCCAGCAATGGTTGGAGCTATTCCATTTCAACGTTGATGTTAAAGGAGGAAGTAGAAGAGGACATCAAGAGTACTATTGTCAATGAGGATTTTTTTAGCATAAAACAAAATTCTCTAATATTCATATCTATAGCAGATTGAAGACAACAAATTGGTTGGAGCAAAATTATTCAATTGATTAGTTCAAGAGTGGCAAGGACTTGCTTTGAGATAAACAGTCCTCCCATAATGGTCTCGATCTCATCAACCAATCCTTAATTTTCTTATGCAGGTTGTCCATTAGGTAGATTAATTCTGGCAAGGCCACTCTAGTTTTTAAGAAAAGAGCTAATCCAATCTGATGCCACTTAATCAACTCAAGCAGATGAAAAGTTTCAAAAGTGTGCCTATGATTGCTGTGAGGGTCGTAGTATTGGTCCTAGTTGTCTCAGTTTGGCTTCATAAGTTTTTTTTTAATATATTTATTTTTATTTATTTTTTTAAATTAACATGCCCATATTTTGTTTAGACAATAAGACAAAGAACATGGGGTATTATGTAATGTGTACGCTCACATCTGTTGTTGTTTCAATTGTTGTTATTAATAAGGCTATTGATCTTTTAATTTGCTCTCAACGGCATTTCTACTTGTAGGAGCTGAGTAGTCCAAATGAGCTCTGCAAAAATGTGAATTGTCTCTTCCACTTTAAGGGCCTAGGTAAAACCATGAAGGCCCCTCAAAGAATTTTAAGATCATTTCTTGGAATTTAACGAACTCCTTCGGAGAATCTCTAATAGTAGTTTCATATGACTTTCTCATATATTGGATAAAGAAGAAAGAGATCTTCATAATCCCTCAATTTGTAACATCAACAAATAGCCTATCTAGTTTAGCAAAAAGTATTGATTGTGTCGCTAACGAGAAAATTCCCATTAGAGCCTAACCCTCAAAAATAGTACGGGCACAAAAGTTAGTTAAAGGAAGTTTGATATCATAGAACAACAACAAAGAATGAAGACGAATCATGGATATTATATCAGGGGATGACTTTCAAAAGGAATTTTCACTGGGACAAGTTGTCACAACTCATCCTAATAAGATATGGGACCAAATCAAATTGAAGCAGGGGAAAATTTGTCACTGCTACTGGAATCACCTGATATTCATGAGGTTCAAGAGTCGGGCCAAATGAATTGAATTGGTTGTGTAAATAACTTTGGGCGCAACCGACACAGAAACTTAATGTTAACTCATGCAGGTCGTCGACACAATTATTCTGATTGTCTAGTAGGTGAGAGAAAGATGACTTCCAACGAGATTGAGTTTAAATTTTTTTTACTAACAGCATATAAAATATTCAAGGATTTGATTTGGGTTGCTTAGCTTGATGCCTACTAAAATTAAAAGAATGTCAATGTATTTTCTTCTGATACTTACCACTTCTAATATAAAGAACGTGAAATCGTTTATTCAACAAAGAATGGACACTTTAAAGCTCCAATAAAAATCAGAAACTTACAATAATAAAAAAATCATCCTTCGATTACCAGCGGGAAGACAATGATATTTTCCAAAATAGTTATAGAGTTTTCCCGATGATAATATCAATAGATGATGAGATAATCACCACCAACATGCTTGCAGGNAAATCGTTTATTCATCAAAGAATGGACACTTTAAAGGTCCAATAAAAATCAGAAACTTACAATGATAAAAAAGTAATAGAGTATACCCGATGATCATATCAATAGATGATGAGATAATCACCACTAACATGCTTGCAGAGACATGAACACCAACAATTACTATCTACGGAGAATTTAAAACCGACAACAAGATTTGGTAACAAACCTAAACAAATCAAGAAATGTCTTCAACCAAAGGGTCCGAAGGATCAATATAAAAATCAAGTAAAAGGTCATGCGGCTGAAATTGAGGATTTCTTAGCTCAAGACGAGTCTTAAAAAATTTATGCTGAAAACTATAGAAAGAAGAGCAATATGAAAGAATGTTTTCAAATTCAGTCTTCTGCCAATAGCAGATGAAAGTGGCCCAATCTGCATCAACATATGAAAAAAATAAAATAAAATAAGGTCCAATTCCACCAAGTCTCTAGCCATAGAGGGCCTAGTAAAACAAGCCTTTTAACATCCACCTGTAAGGATTTTTCAAAAATGAAAGACATGGAGAATAAGATAAGAGTACTTGACAAAACGTAGACAGAGTAGTAAAAATGAGATTCAAACTGGAGTGCCAGGAAACACCCACAGAATAATTAATATGAGATGACCATTTTAACAGCCGCATTACGAAGTCGTTTGTATAGTAAGAATGCTGTGAGGTTATGATGTAATCTGCATCTAAAGAAAACTTAAATGGCATGCCAAGGGTCAATGAGATCAACATGATGGCCACATAGCAAATGTAAACTTGCCACAAATTTGTAAATTATATCCATGCTTGCACAAACCATAGAAAATTTACCAATAAAGGAGATCTATAAACCATAGAAATGCCCTCATTATAAAAGAGAAGAACATTGGCTTGAAAAAATTAAACTATTTATGTTAAGTAGTCTCTGAATTCTTATGAGAAAAGTGAGAAACTGTTGAGTGAGCAGAAAAAAAAAATCCCTAACATTCAAACCGTGACTACAGTTGCAAAAAAGCGTAGAGGATGAAGTTAAGAAGGCTCAACAAACAGAAAGAAAAGAAGAGAATCAGCCATAGAGGCATTAAAGACCACAAGGCAAGGAGGCAACCTTAATGAGCAGTCAATCAATCACGTAAGACAAGTCATTTATGAGGAGTTGGGATCCAAAAAGATAATCATGAAATAGAAAGTGTAGAAGATCCTCTAACAAAATAAATAACAAAAGAAATTGAACACGATCTTGAACACAAAACATTAGAGAAAGAGCAAATATTTACTATTGGGGAGAAAGAAAAAGACGACAAAACAAGGGACGCACCAGAAGCTAGAGAGGGGAGTGACAGTAACCGAGACACCAACACCATGAGATGGGGTTGGCATAAATGCCAATGACAGCTAATAGAGAACTCAAAAATTCAAGCAACAAAACCTATAGCGTGCTAGAACCACACTGGGAGGCGAGAAGCGACTGAATAAAATGGTACTTTGAGGAAGATGGTGCTCGATGCTCTATCTGAGGGTGCCTATTAGGGTGGGTAGGCACAGCTTGACGGACATGGTCACGACATGGTGTGCTTGCAAGAGAAAGCAGCAAGCAGACACAATGTGAAGCCCTGGTCAATTTTGACCCCACATGGATAAGGCATGTGCCGAATGTGTAGTTAAGGTACACTTGAGGAGTTGAGCATAGAGATGCAAACATGTAGACAGGAAAGCCAAGGGTTCACGCAAATGGAGCTATCCTCGCGAAGTTGATGTAGTTGAAATTTCTTTTTTATTATATGACTTCCCCACGTGTTGAGCACAATTTTAAAGGGTTGGTGTAGAAGTACGCACGATGACCATATCCTCCCATATCAGAAAGGGAGGAGCTAAGGCTCGGTCGCACTTCTCTTGATGCTAGATCTGTTCCTTATATAGCCATGAAGATGAGCATGATTTCTCACTATTTCACATAGTGCATTTGGTTTCCATTAAAGAAAGTGTTCAAAAAATGGATTGTAAATGTCCTTAAATAGAATTGGAATAGCCTCTACAATTAAATTAATAAAACAAAGTATGATGCTTTTATAAATTAAGTTAAACAGTTGCGTACAAGAAAACAAGTCGGTAGAGTATTGAATTCAAGTGTCTTAACATCTTTTAATTCACACAAACTATCCAATAAACTAGAGTAAAGAGACCTTATTTTTCTAATTGTTAAAGGAATGCCTGTGACNCTGATGCCACTTAATCAACTCAAGCAGATGAAAAGTTTCAAAAGTGTGCCTATGATTGCTGTGAAGGTCGTAATATTGGTCCTAGTTGTCTAAGTTTGGCTTCATAAGTTTTTTTTTTAATATATATATTTGTTTATTTATTTTTAAATTAACATGCCCATATTTTGTTTAGCCAATAAGACAAAGAACATGGGGTATTATGTAATGTGTACGCTCACATCTGTTGTTGTTTCAATTGTTGTTATTAATAAGGCTATTGATCTTTTAATTTGCTCTCAACGGCATTCTACTTGTAGGAGCTGATTAGTCTTCCTCATTGATCAATACACCAAATGAGCTCTGCAAAAATGTGAATCGTCTCTCCCACTTTAAGGGCCTAGGTAAAACCATGAAGTCTCAAAGAATTTTAAGAACATTTCTTGGAATTTAACAAACTCCTTCCGAGAATCTCTAATAGTAGTTTCATATGACTTTCTCATATATTGGATAAAGAAGAAAGAGATCTTCATAATCCCTCAATTTGTAACAATTTGTCAACAAATAGCCTAACTAGTATAGCAAAAAGTATTGATTGCGTCGCTAACGAGAAAATTCCCATTTGAGCCTAACCCACAAAAATAGGACGGGCACAAAAGTTAGTTAAAGGAAGTTTGATATCATAGAACAACAACAGAGAATGAAGACGAATCATGGATATTATATCAGGGGATGACTTTCAAAA
>JXCR01144970.1:45296-56084 GCA_002079205.1 Phalaenopsis hybrid cultivar | reverse complement strand
TTGTATTAAAAATGATCTTAATTTATTAGAACTAAATGAAAATATGACACTAAATAGGACGCAATGGAGAAAAAGGATTCATGTGGCCGACCCCACGTAGTGGGATTAAGGCTTTGTTGTTGTTGTTGTTGTTAAAGGAATGCCTGTAAAATCTAAAAAAAATAAGTAGCTAGTGTGATCAATAATGGCAATGAAAAATGGTGGTAGACAAAGCTTGAGGTAACTATAATATAGGTCCCATGGAAAATAACTATGACCCCGGTCATATAGGAGTAACCGTGTTGTAGTTTAAGATTTCAACATGTTTTTTTTAACATGCTTCATTGTGTTGTAGGAATTAGTGCAACAATGGTTGCAAAAAAATTAGAGGATAACACAGGTTTTGATATAATGAATTTTACCTAATAGAAGGGATGGTAAGAGCCATGGCATATCAATGGGGATTTATAGAATCAAGTTATTTTTTAAAACTTGAACAATATCCCCAAATGAATCGAATGAGAGTTATAATTTACTGAAGGGGTACTTCGATTCTTATCTAAAATATTTCTCATGCTATCAAACAAAGGTCAGCGCAACGCACACCCACCCATAATCAAACTGCGATAACTGACATGACCATCATCAGCTGATTGATTATTTGAATATATTGTGCATATGATAAATACAAACCTATCAAAATTTTTGCTAGGGTTTTTGGCGATGTTTGATGAAAATTCAACTAGTTTTTGCATCCGTCAAAATTCCATCAAAAAAATTTTTCATTGAATTCTAGCCCAACATTTGTCAATAATCATAAGTTTCTAGTAAATAGTTTGCTGAAAACATGATACTCCGACAATATTCTATATATATTGCCTAGCCTGCAGTTTCCCATCATTTCATTATTTCAAAATTTTTGCAAACCCTAGCAAACCTTCGTGTCACTGATAGATCTCTCAATTTATTATCTAGATTGATGTTGTCTTAACATTTCACGTTTTTTCGCTCTTCTTGCATGCCTTCATTACAAATAACTAACATTCTCCTTCCATGAAAGTCCCAGAATCATCATGACAACTTAAGCAAAGCGCTCAGATTTACACTATTTGACTGAAAGTTTTCTTATTATTCGTAGCTTTTTAAAGCTCCTCATCTTCTTATTAGTTTTTTAGATTTATAGGACTTCTGATTTTAAATTTTAAAGTTTGTTGAAGATATAATTTTGTTATTATTTTACAGTACTTAAATCGGTATAAATAGTTTGTTTTTCATTGAAAATCCTATAACTCCATAAAATAATTTTTACAGTGTACTTTCAAGAAACTAGCTCATCCATATTTCATAGAATTATTGAAGTCTAGAAAAATTCTTGGTTTGCTTGTCATCGATGTTCTTGCTGGAAAATCATATATTCAAAAGAAAAAAAGAAACTTTATGTAAATATACTAAATAAATCTAACTTCATACCAAGCTTTAATGAAACCAAATAATGGTAAATAGTTTTTAGGCTACCACAAATTATGAAGCCATGTACAGTAGGAGAAATGTAAACTTTCAAATTAAAACTATATTGATAATTGAACAAAGTGAACCATAATTCTCAATGTATTTTCATCAACTTCATTGCCACTAACTGATGGAGAATATTTTCCAGCGGTGGAATTTTCTAGTGAATTTTGGTTAAATGGTTCCAGTTGGGATTTTACCGGCGGCTTATTCTCCACTATAAAACTAATTATTCAACAATTTAAGATTGTTTTCAAAAAGAAATCAAGTCTTTCACTATAGTAGATTTTGAAGCCACGAGTGCATAAGTGGTGATGAATCAAAGTTTCAACTGTCAGATTAATAAGAATAATTTTGAGAAAATAATCCTATTTGGGTTCAAAGAAAACAAAATGTCCCCCTATTTTAGCATAAAAGATGAATTCTCTTCTGGATGAACGTTTTGCCAAAAGGAGAGTAAATTGGAGTCATGTGGATGTCTCAATGTNTTAGCATAAAAGATGAATTCTCTTCTGGATGAACGTTTTGCCAAAAGGAGATAGTAAATTGGAGTCATGTGGGTGTCTCAATGGCTCCAAGAGGTCCCAACCTCCCAAAATAAGTTGTAAGATAACGAATGTGTGTTGATGCAATCAAACATGGTTTCAGTGATTTCAGCTTGTCTAGTTTCCTATTTGACTTTTCTAACTAAAATTGAGCACCAATGCAATCCTTCTGATCCACCTTGAGATTCACGCACTACACAGGAATTTTTTTAGATCACAATAGATACAATTTCTGTTTCCATTTCTAACCTTTTCAAAATCATTACATACTAAAGGCTTGAAGAAGAAGCATCTCTNTAAGTTGTAAGATAACGAATGTGTGTTGATGCAATCAAACATGGTTTCAGTGATTTCAGCTTGTCTAGTTTCTTATTTGACTTTTCTAACTAAAAATGAGCACCAATGCAATCCTTCTGATCCACCTTGAGATTCACGCACTACATAAAAATATGTGCTTGATCAGACAGGAATTTCTTTTAGATCCCAATAGATACAAATTTATGTTTCCATTTCTATCCGTTTCAAAATCATTACATACTAAAGGTTTGAAGAAGAAGCATCTCGGACTAAATAAAGCTTAAGCCAGGAAGCTTCACAATTCAGCTATAATCATCTAACCTTAGCATTGAATAAAATACAATATAGGCAAATAAAAAACGATATTTTTAAGGGCATTTACATACATACCACTCAATTCTTGTATTTACATATCTAACAACTAAATTTTCCTTTTTTACATTTATGCCTGTTGGAAATTTTAGGAGAGAAAATGGAGATTTGGATTGTTGGAAATGGTTGCATAGAAGAAAGAGAATTTTATTACAAAGCTTTGCTTAATACCTTTCAGCTTACAAGAAAACAACAAGTTATGCCTATTTAGAGGCTTAAGAGACTAAATCTAGAATCGTCTAAACTCTAACATTTTTTTTTCTAGAGAGACGTACTCAAGATGCTTCCAAGTCAAATATTCTAGAGTATTCTCATTTAATACAAATATCCTAGAATCTTACACTTAAGACTAGGTAGAATAATCTAGAACATTAGAGAAATAGCATCTTATCACTCCTCGATGTGAATTTCGATCACTCCTATCATAATGTGTAACAGTTCAAATTTTCTTTTTAAAAGCGCCTTTATGATTATGTCTGCTAGTTATTCTTTAGTCTTGCAATGCTTGAGCTTAATTTCATGATTGGTCACCAATTCTCTAATAAAATGATAATGGATACCAATATGTTTAGTTATGTCAAGAAATATAGAATTTTTTTTCATTTTTATAGATGCTTTGCTGTCACAATAGATTTTTGTAGCTCCTTTTTGTGGCTCACACATATCTTTTAAAATGTATTTTAGCCATATAACTTGACTAGTAGTTGCGGCAGCTGCCTTATATTTTGCTTTTGCTGATGATTGTGCAACAATTGTTTGTTTCTTTGATGCCCAAGTAAAAATTATTGAGCCAAATGTGAATGCATATCCCGAGGTGCTCTTCATGTCATCCAATGATCCGGCCCAATCACTATCAGTATATCTAATTAGCCTTGAGTTAGAAATAGATTCGTACCAGATACCATAGTTCCTCATTTTTTGTAGATATCTAAAAACTCTCTTAGCTGCTCTTTGACAAACATCGCTTGGAGTTTGCATAAATCTTAAGAGTAGACTTGTGCAAACATGATGTCTGGTCTCATCGTTGCTAGATAGAGTAAGCTTTTAATGAGACTTTGATAGGATGTGTTGTCAACCTTTGGTGCATTATCATCCTTCATAAGTGTCTTGTTGTCTAGTGGAGTAACTACTATCCTGCAATTGTTCATCTTAAATTTCTTTAAAAGATTTTCTGTATACTTCTTTAGTGAGATGAAAATCCCCCTTTCATTTTGAAATACTTCTATCCCAAGAAAATAATGCATCAAGCCTAAGTCGATCATCTCAAATGTCTTCATCATGTCTTTTTTTAAATATTTAATAATATTCTCATTATTTCCTACATATATAAGATTGTCTATATATTGTGGGACAATGAGAGTGAAGTTCGTAACTTGAGTCTTGATGTATAATATCGGCTCACTTTTGCTCCTCCACAAGCCTTGATCGATGAATTAGTTGTCAATTCGACTATACCAAGCTCATGGGGCTTGCTTTAATCCATACAAAGCCTTCTTTAACTTGAAACCTTTATATTCTTGACCTTGTACCATCAACCCTGGAGATTGTTCCACATAGATCTCTTCTGTCAAGTAGTCATTTAGAATTGCAGATTTGACATCTAGTTGATATATCTTCCACTTTTTTTGTGCTACAAGTGCAATTCATGCTCGTATTGTATCGCGTCGAGCAACTGGAGCAAAAGTATAATTGGTGGGAACTTCAAATTGTTGAGTATCCCTTAGCAACTAGTCTTGCTTTATATGTTTGAATTGATTTATCAGGATTGAGTTTTGTCTTGAAGACCCACTTAGAATCAAATTACCTCCATTCTTGTGGAAAGACTACTATCTCCTACATCTTATTTTTCTCGATCATCTTTATTTCTTCTTACATAGCTTTTCTCCATACTTCTTGTTTGAGGTTTCCTCAAAGCTTTTTGGCTCCATGATGGTCAAGTTACAATGTTCATAGATTTCTACTAGAGATTTTGTTTTTCTAGTTTGTGATTCTGTACATGAGTCTGCATCTTGATCTGGCTCTTGCATTAATGCTTGTGCTGATGATCCTGGTTGAATATTGACTTTTTCAATTTGTTGATGTATTATTGGCACCATGTTGACACTCCTTTCAATCTTTTTTGTCATACAATTGTATGCAGCACCTTCATCAAATTCCACATCACAACTAATGATAAACTTCTTTGTTCTAAAGCTGTAGATTAGATATCTTTTAGATTGAGTACTATAGCCAAAGAAAATTCACTTTTCTATCTTTTCATCTAATTTACTCATTTTGATTGTGAAATGTGAACATAACAAATACAACCAAAGACCCTTAGATGTTTTGCAGATGGTTTCCTTTCATCCCAAACTTCAATTGGTGTCTTGTCTTCCACCGCTTTAGTTGGACATCTATTTAGTAAATAGACTGCAGTATATACAGCTTCTGCCTAAAAACATTTTAGAAGACCTATATCCATCAACATGATTATTCATGTTTCCATTATAGTTTTGTTCTCCCATTTAGAAACCCCATTTTTCTTTGGAGAGAAATTAGTATATTTTATACTATATTCTTGTCAGAAATGGTTACTCCATGGGCTCATATTTGATTAACTATTTACTTTATTTTGGAATGGTAATCTTTTGCAGTCTCTTTATCTTTCAATTTAACATTCTCAAAATCTCGTTTAAGATTAACCTTCTTAGTTCCTTGAAACTCCTCCAAAAATGTGTCTCGTGCTTGCTTTGCAATTTTTGCGCTGATTCGAGGAAGGATGTCATCTGTCATTACTTGTTGTAAAACAAATAATGCTTGAGAGTCCTTTTGTTGATTCTCTTCAAGTGTCTTCTTTTGATTTATTGAAAGAGTTGAAGTATCTTCTGGAGTATTGAATCCTTCTTCAACTATCTTCCACAAATTTTGAGAGTGAAAATAGGTCTTCATTTTGATGGATCAAAAATCATAATTTTCTCCATTGAAGATTGGAATTGAGACAGATGAGCAGTTAAAGTCGGCCATTGTAGGGATATTGAAATTGTAGAATACAACAACAACAAAGACTTAATCCCACAATGTGGGGTCGGCTACATGAATCCTTTTTCTCCATTGCGTCCTATTTAGTGTCATATTTTCATTTACTTTGGTCGGCCATATGAATAAGAAACAACAACAACAACAAAGCCTTAATCCCACTACGTGGGGTCGGCTACATGAATCCTTTTTCACAACAACAACAACAAAGCCTTAAGCCCACTACGTGGGGTCGGCCACATGAATCCTTTTTCTCTAACAACAACAAAGCCTTAATCCCACTACGTGGGGTCGGCCACATGAATCCTTTTTCTCCATGCAACAACAACAAAGCCTTACTCCCACTACGTAGGGTCGGCTACATGAATCCTTTTTCTCCATTGAACAACAAAGCCTTAATCCCTCTACGTGGGGCCGGCCACATGAATCCTTTTTCTCTATTGCGTCTTTGAACAAAAACAACAACAACAAAGCCTTAATCCCACTAATGGGGTTGGCTACATGAATCATTTTTCTCCATTGAGTCAACAACAACAAAGCCTTAATCCCACTGTGTGGGGTCGGCTACATGAATCCTTTTTCTCCATTGTGTCCTATTTAGGTCATAATTTTCCATTTAGTTCTAGTAAATTAAGATCATTTTTAATACAATAAGCCCAAGTCTTCCTNCGGTCTCTTACATCTGCAAATTTTATTCAAATTCACCCACCGTTGGATTTATTATGTAAAATCTCCTTCACCTATACAGCTCAATTTGAAGAGTTGAGAGACTAAATTGGGTCATTTTAATCCCAGACTAAATTGGAAGGAACTAATCAGCTTATACATTCCAATCAGAGAACCAAAAGGAAAGGGAGAACCCTTTCACAATGATTAAGTTTTTATGTTGGAACATTAGGGAAGGGAGAACCCTCCCTAACATTCTCACAAGGCTAGTACACCTTGTGAAAACACCTAAAATATGGTGCTTTGCTCTTTTGGAACCTATGGTTTCTAAGAACTCTTCTAATATTATCAAAAAATTTCCTAAATTTTCTCATTTTGCTAACCATAATAATAAGATTTGGTTGTTTGCTAGAACTGAATTACAGTGGAATGTTGTTCTGAATAGCCCCCAATATTTACATATTCAATAGTCCAGGACTAAAATGGCCCCTCCCAAAAAATCCAGGAGCTATTTATTATTTTTTTTCAAATAATAGAAATCAATATATATATCCAGTCAACAAAAGAAGAACTTGAAACTTATTCAACATACAGAACGGCTAAAAAGTTGATCTTTNCCAACAGAAATAGGAAAATATTTTGTCAATCCTCCTTCAGTTTGAACACAAGTAACAGCTCTAGTAAACATATGGAAAATATTTTGTCAACCCTCCTTCAGTTTGAACAAAAGTAACAGCTCTAGTATACATATCTTATGACTTGAATATAAGTCATATCAACACCTTTCTTCTCAGGAACTCTAGTATACATATCTTTAATGACTTGAATATAAATCATATCAACATCTTTCTTCTCAAGAAACTCTTCAATAATATCTTGGAACCTTATCGTAAGTTTTTTCTAAATCAATAAAAATCAAATGTAGATTCTCCTTATTATATCGAACCTTATCGTAAGCTTTTTCTAAATCAATAAAAATCAAATGTAGATTCTCCTTATTATCTATGAACCTTATCGTAAGCTTTTTCTAAATCAATAAAAATCAAATGTAGATTCTTCTTATTATCTCCAAAGGATATTTCTTGAAATTGTAGAATGCTTAACAAATAATTGAACAAAGCTCTGATACCAATTGTTCCAAATTTTTTGAGAGAAAATGGAAATTCGGATTGTTAGAAATGATTGAAGAGAAGAAAGAAAATTTTATTTCTAAGCTTTGCTGGGTAATTTTCAGCTCACATGACAACAAGATGTTATGCCTATTTATAGGCTTGAGAGACGAAAACTAGTATCTTAAAAATTTTTACAATTCTTTCTAGAAAAACATAATCTAGATTCTTCTTATTTAAATATTCTAGAGTATTCTCATTTAATACAAATATCATAGAATCTTCTACTTAAGACTGGGTAGAATAATCTATAACATTAGAGAAATAGCATCAATCTTATCAATGCCACCCAAATCTTTCATCACATCATAAATATCACAGTTTTAACATTTAAGAAGTGAAATGCACTTTTTTTATGGACAGGTAAGGGGGTGTGTATGTAAAAATTAAATTTTAGAAGTTAGATACGTAAATACATAGGAATTGAGTGGTATGTGTGTAAATCTTCCTAGTTTTTATCTTTTGTATAAGCAATGTCATTGTCTACCAGATGCATCTCAGTAAACCACATCATTTACATTATCAGCTATGAAAGCCTCTGCAAAGCATTGGTTGACACGTGCAGTACAAAAAAGCAAAAGTAGCAAAGTCAAACACATACCTAAAACATGCTAATAGCATCCTTTAATTTTGCACCCAATTGCACGGTAAAGTAAATTAATTTATCATAAAACAAAAATGAAACAGTAAATGAAAGAAATGAACGAGTAAGATTTTACCTCCAAACATGCAATCTTGAATTCATGGGGTGCCCGACGTATAACTGAATCAGCACAAAAAATAATAAATAAATAAAAAGGTTATTTAACTAAACATCTCCTAAAAGAAGACCTCGTTATTAAATATCAAACAAATCATCAATATGAAAAGTATAACCTGTCAGTAGAATTTATGACCATCCAAAAGGTTATTTGACACGAAAGTCTAACTATAAAATGACGTGCATAAAACATGAGAGTTGTTTTGATTTGCAGCACTACCTTCCCGGAAAAGAGAAGGGAACAATCCATCAGGTGAAATCACAACTGGGCCACTAGGAAGTGCTTTTCCATCCTGCAAAAGTACAGAACAGAAAGTAAAATAGTATACATCAATATATCAAAATTCAATAACACAAAAACTAGTATTAGTAAGAAATCTCAAATAAAAGAAGTGTCCAAAAGGGACCCTATACTTATTGTAAAAGGGTCATTTTAATCCCAGAATATTGAAGACGCTCTATTCGGTCTCTTACATCTGCAAATTTTATTCAAATTCACCCACCGTTGGATTTATTATGTAAAATCTCCTTCACCTATACAGCTCAATTTGAAGAGTTGAGAGACTAAATTGGGTCATATTCAATAGTCCAGGACTAAAATGGCCCCTCCGAAAAAATCCAGGAGCTATTTATTATTTTTTTTCAAATAATTGAAATCAATATATATATCCAGTCAACAAAAGAAGAACTTGAAACTTATTCAAGATGCAGAACGGCTAAAAAGTCAATCTTTTTGGAGGGTATTTTTTACCATGTAACTGCATAAAACAGATGGAAACTATACAGTTTTCGTTGAAAAAACAAAACAATAATTAGAAGCTCTTATCACAAATACATTATCAGGAAGAAAGACCAAAAACACATCTCCACCTGTTTCAGATTCAGAAGAAAGCTTCTGGTAAGATAAGCCTGCACAATGGCTCGAGCACTTAGGAAAAGGAGCTGGTAGCCGTTTTCCTAAATAGAGGAAATAAGTTACTTAGCATAACAAAAAAATTGTACACTGACAATATTCATGAATTAGAAATAGTTTAAAAAGAAAAAAATAAATACATACATGCCAAAGTTTCTACTCGGGCTTCTATGATATATCTGATCTTATTAAAAACCAAAAACAAATTGAGATAAGACTAACAGATAAAATACAAGCTTGCTGCTGCTTATCAATAAAAGCAAAATTTACTAAATACTATCGTGAGAAAGAGGAAAGTAAGCTTTTAATCATCGATTTTCATAATTATTAAAAGTGGGCGAATTTTCACCACTGTAGTGGTTAGCACCTTTAAATATAGTGATTTACAACCTTCTTAAGAAAAAGCCAAGAATGAATTGATAAACAAAAGAAAAAACAGGTTTCAAGAATAAAACAAGTACTGAAATTGGACAGATGTTTCAGCTAAAAGAGGGATGAAAATTGGTAAATGTGGGGAAAACAACAATTCCAAGTACAGATCTGATGACTTGCTTCATTATAATTAGCATAACCAAAGCAAAAAATTTGATCAATTATTTGAACTTCCTAAATACATAAAACTCCTCCTTATCAGCACAATGCTTTAGATGAATTATACTTCTACTTTATGGTTTCCTTATATGATAAACATAATCAAAGTTGAAGTCATGAGTTAATTAAGGTTTGAAACATTTTTCAATGTGTTTATGCTCTAATCCCCCCTTCTGCAAAATTTTTTCAACAATTCAAAATGAAGAACCACATGGTAAACAGGAGAGTTTCAAAATGCACCAAATTGCTAAGTCAAATCTCATAAATTAAAGGAAGGNAAAGAGAAGGGAACAATCCATCAGGTGAAATCACAACTGGGCCACTAGGAAGTGCTTTTCCATCCTGCAAAATTACAGAACAGAAAGTAAAATAGTATACATCAATATATCAAAATTCAATAACACAGTAACTAATATTAGTAAGAAATCTCAAATAAAAGAAGTGTCCAAAAGGGACCCTATACTTATTGTAAAAGGGTCATTTTAATCCCAGAATATTGAAGGCGCTCTATTCGGTCTCTTACATCTGCAAATTTTATTCAAATTCACCCACCGTTGGATTTATTATGTAAAATCTCCTTCACCTATACAACTCAATTTGAAGAGTTGAGAGACTAAATTGGGTCATATTCAATAGTCTAGGACTAAAATGGCCCCTCACAAAAAATCCAGGAGCTATTTATTATTATTTTTCAAATAATAGAAATCAATATATATATCCAGTCAACAAAAGAAGAGNAATTTCAAACGAACCAAACACGAACACAAGCTCTGTTCGTTCGTGTTCGGTTCGTTTACACCCCTACCTAGGTCTACCTCTGCCTTTCTTAACACAAGTCGAATCTAAAACATCTACTCTCCTAATTGAATCATCAGATGGTCAACGTTTAATGTGACCAAACCATCTAAAACGACTTTCTCTAATTTTGTCCATCACAGGAGCTACACCAACCCTATCACGAATATATTCATT
>JXCR01144970.1:0-41903 GCA_002079205.1 Phalaenopsis hybrid cultivar | reverse complement strand
GAGAAAATTGAGACAAATGCATGGAAAAATAATGGAGTAAGAAATTAATATATCGTGAATGGAAAGAGTACCATAAAAGATAAAAATGAAAAAGAACAAAGTTTCAATAGAAGATGCATCAAAAATCAAGTGGATGGCATCAATGGGAAATAATCGGGTATAGAGAGGCATAGACCAAATAATGAGTGGATAAAGTTGTGCCAAAAGATGCACATAATTGAGTTCGGGGGCGGAACTAAGTTATGTCTAGGGTAAGCAATTGACCCCTGAAACTTGAAATTTCTCTACATAAATAGTAAAATTTATTTTTTCTTTATTTAGTTTAAGCAATTTAGTCATTTTGCCGCCCCCCTCCTAGATAATTTTTTTTTTCCCAATACTTAAAATACTTAAAATAAATTAGACATTTGGTGAATTTGCCCGTCTTAAAAAATAATGTTGATTCCGCCACAGATTGAGTTAGCACCTCATGTGGCATTCAATATGAATGAAGGGTGAAAAGGACTTATAAAGCTAATAACAAATAATTGGTGAAAAGCTAAGATGGCAAAGATGAGTACTTAAAAAAGCACATCACATCCAATAAATGTATTTTACAATTGAAGTAATCAATTGAAATATCATTCAAATAAAAATCAAAGCAATGATACTTTTTGTGTTATATTGTTTTATGAAAGCATCACATGAAAGAACAACATAAGCTTTATGAAAAATCTAGTAAGACTTTAAAAATAGGAAAATTTACAAAAGTAGCTCCCAATTCTTAAATATTTACATATCTCAGACCTAACTTATCATACTCTTCAGATCTATGCATAAAAATGTGGATTTCACTTTTAAAACGTAATGATAGTGTTATTTTTTATGTGAAATTAAAGCTTTGAGTGTTATGTGGGTAAATATAATGGATTAGGTATTAAATATGTAAATACATAAGAATTGTGTGCTGCTNATAAGAAAATTGAGACAAATGCATGGAAAAATAATGGAGTAAGAAATTAATATATCGTGAATGGAAAGAGTAGCATTTGTTAAAAAGATAAAAATGAAAAAGCACAAAGTTTCAATAGAAGATGCATCAATAATCAAGTGGATGGCATCAATGGGAAATAATTGGGTAGAGAGAGGCGTAGACCAAATAATGAGTGGATAAAGTTGTGCCAAAAGATGCACATAATTGAGTTCGGGGGCGGAACTGAGTTATGTCTAGGGTAAGCAATGGCCTCCTGAAACTTGAAATTTCTCTACATAAATAGTAAAATTTATTTTTTCTTTATTTAGTTTAAGCAATTTAGTCATTTTGCCGCCCCCCTCCTCGATAATTTTTTTTTCCCAATACTTAAAATACTTAAAATAAATTAGACATTTGGTGAATTTGCCCGTCTTAAAAAATAATGTTGATTCCGCCACAGATTGAGTTAGCACTTCATGTGGCATTCAATATGAATGAAGGGTGAAAAGGACTTATAAAGTTAATAACAAATAATTGGTGAAAAGCTAAGATGGCAAAGGTGAGTCCTTAAAAAAGCACATCACATCCAAGAAAATGTATTTTACAATTGAAGTAATCAATTGAAATATCATTCAAATAAAAATCAAAGCAATGATCCTTTTTATGTTATATTGTTATATGAAAGCATCACATGAAAGAACAACATAAGCTTTACGAAAAATCTAGTTAGACTTTAAAAATAGGAAAATTTACAAAAGTAGTCCTAATTCTTAAATATTTACATATCTCAGACCTAATTTATCATATTCACATATATAACCCTTTAGTGATTCAGATCTATGCATAAAAATGTGGATTTCACTTTTAAAACGTAATGATAGTGCTGTTTGGGTAAATATAATGGATTAGGTAGTAAACATGTAAATACATAAGAATTGTGTGCTGCGTATGTAATGCCCCTTAAAAATAATGTAAATAACTCACTTTGTAATGGTGCCATCAACATCAGATATGACTATCCGTGCATTCCATTTCCACAAGTAAATATGAGCATCGACCTGTTTTACAAATGAAATGAGAAAGATGATCTAAATAATAAAAGCAAATGTCCTAGCAAAATATAAACAGCAACCTGCTGTTTCCCAAGAACTCTGGTAGAGAAACTAAAGGCTACCATGTTTTGTCCATCCTTCAAATTCAAAGATCCAATTTGTTCAGTGGTTGGAATGTATGTATGAAGGAGTTGTTTACGGGGAGATGGATTACTATCAGAAACAGGGTTTTGTTCAGCCTGTGGATTCTGCCCGCCAGTTTCTGTATTAACAAAAAGATCTTCATTTAAAGGATCGCTATTAGTGTGTTCAAGCGTTCTGCTCCTCCTAAATGGTATTGGCCACAATCTCCATCTCCGACTAGAACTGGAAGAAAGTGAAGCTCCTTGCATTTCTTCTCTCATACTAGTGATTTCCTTGAGATCAATAGGAATCTGATCCTTTATGTCACATGAGAAGCCTGAACCATACACAGCTTTGCCCACAACCAAATTAGCAGCTTTATCCCAAGCCAAATACATCTCTTTGTATCGAACTACGAGGTTTTTATTGTTAATTATGGATTGTCCGGAAGTTTTAAACTCATCCTCAGAGACAAGATGCGCATCAAAGGCTTGTTCTGTAGCAGCACGCCCCATTCCAGGCCGAAGTAAGTTCCCACAGAGTGAAATCTCAAAACCTATGAATTATAAGAGAATAAACCACAAAAGTATTCATACGCCACACCATGAAAAAATGGATCTCTGTAACAAAAGATAAAAATACATTCACCTACCAAAGCGTGAAATACTGCTTTGAATTTCTTGATCCTCAGTTTGATTTATTTCTGCTTTAGTGGGAGATATCTCATGCCTTTCACTCGCACATTCTATAACATTTTTCAAATTATTAACTGAAACTTCAATTGAACCTTCCTGTGTCATATTATCAATAGCCAGGCTCTTTTCAGATGCCTCAGCCGCATTTTTCATTGCTGTCAATGTCTCGTCAGATAATAGATTAGAATCACAATGGGCTACCTCTGAGCCAATTTGATCTTCATTCTGCTTGGAATCAGAATTAGCATTGTTTTCCAGATCTTTCATTTCTACATTTAAAGAAGACAACAAAGGAGCTCCATTTTCCCTAGTTGATGATTCTCTGGGCATTATAGTGTTGGAAGAAGAGAAAAAATGTGGGTTTTTTGAGTCATCTTTGGTTTCCAAATCTTGGCCGTGCGAAGTCAGATCAAGGCAGCTTCTAAACACATCTTCTTTACCAATAGTAGCAGCAATATCTTCTGAACTGTTGCTCAGCTCAAGCTTAACAACACTCTGAACCTGTTCACCACGAAATGAAACTACTTTGCTATCGTTAGGAAATTTTAATGGATTCTCCAAAGCATAACTCTCCTTAGAAGCACGTGATTCTATATTGACATACAAACCATCTTCCCACATTGCACTTCTTGAACCGAATTCATCTCCTGGTCCTTCCCCGGGACCTAGGTGGAATTGTGGGTTATCCAATGGAAGACTTTCCATGTTCTCATCACTAGCCGAAATTGGTGCGGTGAGAACAAGTCCATCTACACTGATCAGAACCATTTCAGAATTAGCATCATTAGATGATTCCACTACATCCTCCACTTCTTCTAAATTTCCATAATTGTAGCTGCTGAACCTGTCAGAAATTGAGGTATTCCCAATGGTTGTTTGCTCATCTTCATGAACATCTACCTGAACTCGCTCCCTATTTTCATTTAGATCAACCATATAATCGTCAAAGTTCTCATCATGGCTAGAGGTTGGAGTCTTCTGCTTATTCTCCAAATGATTAGATTTATTTAAAGCCTGATTAGTTGATTCTTGATCATTGGTTCCGGAAACAACTTCTTTCAGGAAATAGGCCTCTCCTGAGGAATCAAGATACATGTGGAAATTTGCCTCCTCGCCATTTACTGCAATAGTAACAACCTTCTCAGCACCTTTTAGAACACCCTGAAATTTACCGAAACGGACATACCATGGCGTACTTCGATAGGTTCCATCCTCTTGTTCAACAACGATGATATCCACTGCACCACCGAATGGGTGGAAAGGGGTTGCAACTGAATAAACACCCTGAGAGATTATACTCCCCACCCTACCTACCACATTCATCTTCAAGGAAAACTCCACAGCCCTCAAGGAACCACAGGTGATAGTCCCCACTTTTTCGAGTGCCAGATGAATTTTCAGTTCGATTTATTAACCCTGGCAGCGGAATAACCAAATGGGTAACAAAAACATGATTCACAAGAGAATGCTTCCTAATTCGAGTTCCAATTCACCGGTTATACTGCCAAGCAATGAGAAATATGGACGATTGGCTATTTTCTGAAACCTACTTCGGAATCTTTGCCCACTTGAGCGCAAGCCACGGTCACGCAGAAATGTGCTTCCTCGCCCGTCCGTTCGATGAGGTGACCTGGCTTATTCAATCGATTGGATGGAAAAAAAATAAAAAACAGAAACAGGGCGACATAAATGGAAACCCTAGCACCACACAGCAACCGATTCACATAAAATACTCGAGAAACCGAAATAAAACGATGCCAAACTCGAGAAATTCTCTCAAAAACATGAAATCACAAAATTTCAAATCTTCGCAAAAATCTAAGGTCCATTCCACAAAAAAATGAGAGAAACACGAAATGATTGGCGAGAAACAGAAAAGCTCACACCTAACAGCTGAAGCAAACGAAATCACGGAGAAGTAGAAACCGGGATGCAGATAGAGATTATTCTCCTCTCTCTCTCTCTCTATTCCTTCTGAGGACCGATGACGATGCCAGTCACTCCCATCGGCGGTGGATAAACTGCAATGCAAGCTCCGAATTTGGACACCATGCGAACTTCATTTATAGTTATTCGTCAGATAAAGAGCGCACTTGAATTCGGTATTAGTCGGAGTGAATCTGATTTCTGAATTTAGTGCTGGGCCGGAGAAGACGATTTCCCTTTGGGAGAAAAGTGGCATGGCGGAAGCGAACATGAATGTTCAATGTTCCAGAATAAGGTCAAGTCCGATGAGCGTATGTATTGTTGACCGGTAGGGGCCAGGTTAGCTGGAATGAATGAAGGTTCGCTGATCGTTGGCAGCACGTTAGTTATATATTGTTCGAGATTTTATTTTTTATTTCCTTTTTGGACAACTGAATTTTAAGCATGGTATCTTTAGAAGGTGTTCGGCTGCATGAAGCACTTTAGTAGCATTACGGAGCTCAAAATAAGAAGCCAAAAATTGATGATTTAGTCATGATTGAATGTTTTGTACTATTTTTCATTCTCATTTAATTGGAAGAATTGAACAAATAAAAAAAAGTAATGCATCTCAGCTCTATAATAAAAAAATTTTTATGAAAATTTTGATTGTCTTTTAGATATAAATCGTGATAATACATATTTTTTCCTCAAATGTGTTATTGAGGGATAAAGTATTAAATCTTTGTAAGAAATAAAGTTTTTGATCAGAATATGAAATATGAAAAAAAAAAGGGATCGCTTAATTATTGAAGTTGTTAATAGAATGAAGCACACTTTTACTACTAACCTATACTCGTTGCATATTCAATATTTGAGATAAATTGACATTTTATCCAAGAAAGTAATTAGATGAGTCAAGATAGCATCAAAATCATGAAAATTTCAGCATTAACGTGTATTTTGCTCCATCGCAGGCAAACTTGAAAAAAAATAGGTAAATAGCAAAAAGTTTAGCCAAATTTCAATATTATACTAAAGTTATATGTATTTTATTTTTTAAAGCCTCTCTTCATTTAAACAGTTAGATTTTCTTAATTTGGGTAAATTGGGCCTCAAACTTGCAAGCTTATCATTTGCTTTGAATAAGTTAATGATTTATAGTATTATTTTAAAAATATATGTGTTTTTTTTTTTTTTTGGTTTTAATTCTCTTATCACTTTTTTTTATATTCTTAAATAGAAAATTTATAAAATTAGAAAATTCAGTAATGAAAAATAAATTTCATTTTAAATGAAAATTGAAGCACAGTATTATATTTATCTAAATAATTCCCTTAAGAAGCCTTAATATTAATGAGAAAGAAGCATTAAAAAATAAATAAGAAAGAAGTATTAAGAAATAAAAAAAAATAAAGACAAAAAATTTTAGTACAATATTATTACTATATTAGTATATACTATATACTATAAATACTCTTATTAGTATTAGGAAGAGTAATAAAACACTTTTACTAGTTTTTACTATAAAGCTATAAAGATTAAATATTTTTATTTAGACTCTAATTTATTAGAATATACTCATAATAGAAATAGAATCTCTATGATTCAATTAGTATATATATATAGTATAAAATGAAAATAGAATATATAGAATATATTAATTCTATTAATTATTATTTTAGATATAGTTAGATATAGATAATATAGAGTTAGATATAGATAATAGATAGGTTTTTTTAAGAATTTCTAAGATAATCTATCTATTAGAATCTTAGCTAATTTCTAATAATTAGGAATGACAATGAAAATTACTCTTCTCGTTTCAATAAAAATTTGTATTTGTCATAACAAAAGAAGTACTGGCTCGGCCAGTACTTATACTTAACTAGGTCGGGAAATGAAGTTTTTGTTTTGTACAAAATAAAAGAAGGTAGCATTTTAGGGTTTGTGAAAATTGGGTACATTCTTAATGACTTGGATCATGAAATATTTTCTAAAGGTTTGTCTGGCCACAATAAACCTTCAAAAATTTTCTTAGAATTTTCTAAGCAACATGCTAATTATCATGATTAATTTATGCAAATAGTAGACATAAACTTGAAAAATATGGATCTCTGTCTATAGATCTTCTCTGACTTTGGAAAAATCAAAGAATGTTCCTTAAGATAGAGGCAACAACATGCCAAAATTTCAAGCAATGGTGAAATGTCTACATGCATGGAGAATCAAAGACTCAAAATAATGTTTAATTAATTAAAAATAAATTATGTATCATATAAACATCAAATTATTTCCACATTATTCTCCCTTATTTACAATGCAAGAGGGTATTTTTATTTTATTTTTGTGATTTTTCTACACCAAGATATGGATTTTTAAAGTTAGGGATCATTTTATGATATATTTAATTCCTTATTTATCTATTTAAATGTGCAGCGCCACCTCATCCTAGGCAGCTCTAAACGACGCGACGAAGTCCCATTCGTTGAGCTTTCCACCTTGGCATGCCACGCAGACTGCGATTCACACACCGAGAGTTCATCCGGCTAGATCTTGTCTGTTGATGAGATAAACGCGCGATCAGACAACTCCCCATCATCGTCCCCAAATAGGCTAACCCGTGACAGTTAATAATAAAACCCTAAGATCTCACTCATTTCTCCACTAAATGACCTTGGGTTTGATCCTATGGACTCGTCTAAGTGTGACGAACAAATCCATATGGTAAACATACCATTAAACTAACCCTAATCAAATGGAGAATCAAAATAGGCTCGAGAAGAGGGGAAGTTAATTACCTTTGCTCTGAGAAGGGAAGCTTCAATCAGAGGTGCTCGGCACATTCGTGGAGGTCTAAGGAGGCTAAGTATTGAGCCTCTAGTAGTGATGAAAGGTCTAGACCCGAATTTGATCAAGGCTGGATTTGAGTTTTGATCTTGAGCTATCTTAGAGGCTCTGTATGAGGTGGATTTGATAGGAATTTGACTTAGTTCAGTGTGGTGATAATGTGGGCGAGTTTAATTTGGATTTGGTGCATTGTGGAGGTGTGGTGGAGAATGTCCTGTCTCTGACAAGGATTTGAGCTGCAAAATTGAACTCCTACAAGGGGAATTGGGGCAATGGAGTGGTTGTATTGCACTGTGGAGGTCTCAAGGAATTTCAGAGGCTATCCTTTAGAAATTTTAACCACACCTTTATGGCCATGGAGGTGGAGCTTTTATAAAAATGGCTTAGGGTGGCTCTGTGGGCCAATGTATGGGTACAAAGTGTTGCCTATGTGGAGGGCAGAGAGGCTCTAAATATCAACTGAGATGAGGTGGCCTCTAGGTTTGAAATGGGTTTGGATTTCTTCAGTGACTAGGCCACCCGTCAATGCTAGGGAAGGTGGCCAGGAGGTCAGGTGAGCTAGGGGAATCTGTCACAACAATTTCTTTGGGCAGGATTTTAGTTTTAGCAAAAATCCCTTAAGCTTAAGCAATTTTGGAAATAAATCCCTTGATTTGGGGATCGTTTGTTCCATGGCTCATTTGGGTAGTTCCATGGGGTTTAGCCTAGTTAATAAGGTCCAAAATTTGGCTGTGGTGGATTTGCCTTGACCAATTTGGCTAGATTGGGTCAACTTTTAGTGAAGGGGTCCATGTAAGTCAATTTGGCTTAAAGTGGGTTTAGGTTAGTCTAGTTATGACGTTAAGCCTAATTGATTGATCAAAATTATGTATATGATTGTAATGAACATTTTTGGTGAAGGATTGAAGTAATTTTGAGTTTAATTGGAAGCTCAATCTGAAGGATTTTGAGATTTGGGTCAATTTGGGCATGTTGGACTAGACTTGGGCTTAGGTTGAGCTAGGCTTGTAATTTTGTTCAATTGAATGGTCCAAATGATCAAGGGAGATGTTAGAAGATTTTCATGAAGGAATGGAGTGAAAATTTTGAGGCTAAGACAATCAATTTCGTGGAATTTTGAGACATGGCCAATTTACGGAAACATTGAGGATTTTTGGATTTGGGTTGAAATTAAATGAAATTGAGGCTTCACCAATGCCAATTGAAGGTCAATTTGGATGTGTAGGAGTGTTATGAAGAGTTTATGATTCAAATTGAGACCAATGGAGTAGGTCATGGGGTTTAATTTGGTGGAACGAAGTCATAGGGCCAAAATGGGGGGTTTGACTTAGATCAAGATTGAGCTCAAATCATGGGCCAATTGAGCTTGGATTTGGCTTATATTGGTCATATGGAAGGTGAACTTGAGTTTAGAATTGAAAGTTGGGGAAATTGGGACCAAATTGATTGACATTTGAAGTGAATTTGGGGGAATTGGGCATTTAAAGACAATTTGGGGGTTTTGGTCAAAATGGTCAAATTGGTCTAATTGGGTCATGTGATAGCTGAGAAAAATGAAATTGGGAATATTTGGAAGGTTTTGAGAATTTTTGGGGTTTTTTGAAATTTTTGGAATTTTGGGCTAAGGAGGGGCATTTTGATAATTTGGCAATTTTTTTTGGTGATTTTGGGTAATTTGGATGTTTTCAAAAGGTTTGAAATGATTTTTTAAAAAAATTGGTATTTCGGGTAAATTTTGGAATTTTGGCCAAATTTAGGGTTTCAAGGGTATTTAGGTAATTTGGGGGAGTTTAGTAGAAAAAAAGGCCAAGTTGAGTATTTTTGGTAGAATTGGGGTGCCAACCACCATAAATGAGCTATAGACCAGTAAAAACCCCATTTGAGTCCTCTATGTATTGGTCTTAGCTAAACCCTAGATTAGGGCCGGTGGGTTTAGGGGACCATCTACATGAATCTCCTAAAGGATTAAGGGATCAAAGTCAAGAAATTTTGGGTTTGTATTTGTGAGTGAGGTGAGTATCTTAGCTCTAGACCAACACCCAGGGTCAACCTTAAGGTCAAACAATCCTATGGGAACTCTCCTTAAGATCCCCCATAATGACCCCACCTACTAAGTGCTAGAGGATAGGACCACTATTGTGGAACTTCAAGTTGAGTAAAGAGGAGTTTGGAATTTCTAATGGTGAGGGTTCCTTTTCTGGTTTTCTAGGAATAATCAACTGGAAAGTCCTATGACTAGACCATAGGCTACTAAAGAGGAAGAACTATACCATAACCAAAAGTGATGTCAACAAATGGACCCCCCAATAGGTGTGGTGTACTAGGAAAGCACACCGCGCGTATTGGAGTTGACCAATGAGATAAAAAAAACCAACGCAGACTCCTAAGTCAACAAACATAGAAGGAGGTGTAGAGTTGTGTTTGTTATTTGTTTCCGCTGGGGAATTAGCAGATGAATATTTGATCAAAGTCAAGAAGTAGGAACTCTTGATAGGGATTGGAGAGTTGGTTTTGAGTTATCATATTTCAGGTGGTCATAAAGGATTGGAATGAGTATGTAAGTGCTAACTTCAAAGTGGGAATTGAAGTTTAGGTATTAATTTCAGAAGAGGGTTAGAAGTTAGGAACCGTCCTCAAAAGAAGAGAGGAATCAGAAGTTAAGGACTGATTCTAAAATGAGAATTGAAAGTTAATGATCAATCTCAAAAGAGTGTCGGAAGTTAAGGATCGACCTCAAAAGAATAGTGGAATCAGAAGTTAAGAACTGATTCTAAAATGAGAATTGAAAGTTAATGATCATTCTCAAAAGAGAGAGTCGGAAGTTAAGGACCGAACTCGAAAAGAAGTGAATCAGAAGTTAGGGACTAATTCTAAAATGAGAATTGAAAATTAATGATCGATCTCAAAAGAGAGTCAGATGTTAAGGACCAACCATGAAAAGAAGTGAATCAAAAGTTAAGGACTAATTCTAAAATGAGAATTAAAAGTTAATGATTAATCTCAAAAGAGAGTCGGAAGTTAAGGACCGAACTCGAAAAGAGTGAAACAGAAGTTAAGGACTTATTCTAAAATGAGAATTGAGAGTTAATGATCAATCTCAAAAGAGAGTCGGAAGTTAAGGACCGACCCTGAAAAGAAGTGAATCAGAAGTTAAGGACTGATTCTAAAATGAGAATTGAGAGTTAATGATCAATCTCAAAAGAGAGTCAAAAGTTAAGGACCGACCTCAAAAAGAGTGAATTAGAAGTTACGGACTGATTCTAAAATGAGAATTGAAAGTTGATGATCAATCTCAAAAGAGAGTCAGAAGTTAAGGACTGATATCAAAATGAATTGAATCAGAAGCTAGGGATTGATTCTAAGATGATTGAAATTTAATGATCAATCTCAAAAGAGTGAGTCAGAAGTTAAGGACCGACCTAAAAAAGAAGTGAATCAGAAGTTAGGGACTGATTCTAAAAATGAGAATTGAAAGTTAATTATTAATCTCAAAAGAGAGTCGGAAGTTAAGAATCGACCTCAAAAAGAAGTGAATCAGAAGTTAGTGACTGATTCTAAAATAAGAATTGCAAGTTAATGATCAATCTCAAAAGAGGGTCAAAAGTTAAGGACCGACCTCAAAAAGAAGTGAATCAGAAGTGAGGGACTGTTTCTAAAATGAGAATTGAAAGATAATGATCAATCTCAAAAGAGAGTCAGAAGTTAAGGACCGACCTCAAAAAGAATGAATCAGAAGTTAAGGACTAATTCCAAAAATGAGAATTGAAAGTTAATGATCAATCTTAAAAGAGAGAGTCAGAAGTTAAGGAACAACCTCAAAAAGAAGTGAATCAGAAGTTAGGGACCGATTCTAAAATGAGAATTGAAAGTTAATGATCAATCTTGAAAGAGAGTCAAAAGTTAAGGACCGACCTCGAAAAGAGTGAATAAGAAGTTAAGGACTGATTCTAAAATGAGAATTGAAAGTTAATGATCAATCTTGAAAGAATGTCGGAAGTTAAGGACCAACCTTGAAAAGAGTGAATCAGAAGTTAAGGACTGATTCTAAAATGAGAATTGAAAGTTAATGATCAATCTCAAAAGAGAGTCAGAAGTTAAGGACCGACCTCAAAAAGAAGTGAATCAGAAGTTAGAGATTGATTCTTAAAATGAAAATTGAAGGTTAATGATCAATCTTAATAGAGAGTCGAAAGCTTAGGACCGACCTTGAAAAGAAGTGAATAAGAAGTTAAGGACTGATTCTAAAATGAGATTTGAAAGTTAATGATCAATCTCAAAACAGAGAGTCAAAAGTTAAGGACCGACCTTGAAAGAAGTGAATCAAAAGTTAGGGATTGATTCTAAAAATGAGAATTGATGCTGTTGAATCCGAAGATATGTGTCGTGTGAAAAGGTTGATATTATTGAAGAAGATTTGTGAATTTTTTGTGAGGTTTTGTGCAGAACGTGAAATTCCACGGGTATCTTAAGAGAATTAGTGTAGACAAAGATAGTTGTCTTACACGAGCAAAGAGTATAAGATTTCAAAATTGAGAGAATCCACTCAACAGATTTATTTTATTTTTTTGTTGTTTTTGTTACAGTTGATTATCAAAATAGGTTTTCAAAATTTGATTTTAGTTGGTTGATTTTTCAAAAGAGAGTTGTTTTGTTTTTTGCTTGTTTGTTACTTTTGTTTAAATTTTATTATCGTCAACTTTTTTTTTTGTTTTGTTTTTTGTTCTTTATAATCTCGAACCAACGCATGGTCCATGGCTTTTATCCATCACACACAAAGGTAATTGACAAAAAGACAAATTTATGAAAGAAACTTCATTAATTTTTTCCAATAAATGTTACAGATTCAATGTAGGCCAAACTCTCAAAAAGTACAATATGCTAACTTCCAAAAAGACCAAATTCAAGCCCAATTAGTCCATCCTTAGCCCAAAATTCCAAAAATTCCAAAAAATCCCAAAATTTCCCAAATCCTCCCAAATATTCCCAATTTCATTTTTCTCAACATGAAGTACTTTGGCCAATTTGACCATCTTTGATCAAAACCCCCAAATTGCCCTTTAAAGGCCCATATTTTCCCTAAATCACTCCAAAAGTTTATCAAATTGGTCTCACTTTCCCCCAATTTCAGTTATAAGCTCAAATTAACCCTTGATGTGACCAATATAGAGCAAATTCAAGCCCAATTGGTCCATGATTTAAAACCAATTTTAAGCTGAACCAAAAACCCAATTTTGGCCCTATGACTTGGTTCCACCAAATTGAACCCATGACCTAGTCCATTTGCCATAATTTGTGTTAAAAAATCTTCATAACATTCCTACACATCAAATTTGACCTTTAATTGGCCTTGGTAAAGCCCCAATTTCATTAAATTTCAACTTAAGTCCAAAAATCTCCAATTTTACCTCAAATTAGCCATGTCCCTAAACTTCACCAAATTGAGGGCCTTAATCCCAAAATGTCCACTCTATGTATTCATGAAAAATCTTCACAACATCTCCCTTGATCAGGTGGACCATTCAATTTGGACTTAGCCCTAGGCTAGCTCAACCTAGACCCATATCTAACCCAACATTTTTAAATTGACCAAATTTAAAAAATCCCTCAAATTGACTCACCAATTGAACTCAAAATCACTTCAACCCTTCATAAAAAATCATCATAACAATCATCTACATAATTCTTATCAATCAATTGGGTCAATTGACATGGATAGCCTAGCCCAAAGCCAAGTTTTGATCACTTGAACCCACATTGAACCTATGCACTAAAGGTTGCCTAACTATCCTAAAGTCATCATATTAATGACTTCATAGCCATGAATTGGACCCTAGTGACCAGCCTAAACCCCATGAAACCACCTAAGCTAAGACATGGATCAAAGGTCCCCTAAATCAAGGGATTTATTGTCATATTTTCTTAAGCTTTGGATATTTTTGTCAAAACAAAGCCTAAAATCATTAAATTGTTGTGGCATATTCCCCTGGCTCACCTGACCTCCCTAGCCACCTCCCCTAGCCGGCAAGCAAATGGCCAAACCGAGAGCCACCCCCATGAGATTAAACCCAATTCAAACCTAAAGGCCACATCATCCAACTTGATGCGTAGAGCCTCTCTGCCCTCCACCTAAGCAGCACATTTCACCCCCCAATTAGCCATGGCAGCAAGCCTAAGGCCCTTTTTATAAAATGCTCCCCTCCACAGCATGGGGAGAGAGCTAAAAATTCCTCTAAGAGACTTCCCCAAATTGATCCCAAAGCTTCTTTGAGACTTCCTCCGTGCAACCCAACCACCACATTTCCCTGAATCCCTTTGTCGGAGCCCAATTTTTTAGCTCAAAACCTTGCAGGAGACAGGAAAAAGCTCTCCACTCCTCTAAACTCCACCAAACTTAAATTAAACTCACCCACATCTTCACAACATTGAAAGAAGCCAAAGCCCCACCAAATTCCCCTTCCATAGAGCCCTTAGTATAGACTTTGATCAACACCTGAAATTGGCCTTGGTCGAATTTGGGTCTAGGCATTTCACCAAAGCAAGAGGCTTAATCCCTAGCTTCTTTAGACCCAACGAACGTGCCATGACTCTCTGATCAAAGCTTCCCTTCTTAGAGCCAAGGTATTGAGTCTCTCTTCCTCCCGAGCCTATTTGAATTCTACATTTGATTAGGCTTAATTTAATTGTATAATTACCGTTTGGATATGTTTGTCTCACTTAAACGAGTCGATAGGATCAAACCAGAGGTGATTTGGTTGAGTCTAGGCTAAGATCTTAGGGTTTTAGTGTGGACGGTCACGAGATTACTCTATCAGGGATGATGACGGAGAGCCGTCCGATCGTGCGTGTATCAGATGGACTAAGGAGATCAAGCCGGACAACGCTTCCTTACATGAACTGCGGGGCGATTCAGCGACTATGTGGATGGTAGTGTCCAACCATAGCGCGCCAGGCGTGCTTTCGGAGCTTCCTAGGATACAGTCAGTGCCATACATTTAAATAGAAAAATAGGGACTTTCTTATTTAAATAAATAACATTAGCTTTAAAAATTCATATCTTTGTGTAGAAAAATCATAAAAATAAAATAAAAATACTCTCTTGCTCAGTGAACAGAGGAAAACAATGTGGAAAAAATTTGGAGTCCATTTGATGCATATTTTATTCTTAATTAATTAAGCACTAATTTGGATGTTTTGATTCTCCATGAATGTAGTAATATCACCATGGCTTGAAATTTTAGCATGTTATTGCCTCTGTCTTAGGGAACATCCTCTGATTTTTCCAAAGTCAGAGGAGGTCCCAAGACAGAGATCTATATTTTTCAAGTTTATGTCTATTATTTGTATAAATTAATCATGATAATTAGCATGTTACTCGGGAAATTCTAAGATAATTTTGGAAGGCTCATTATGACCAGAGGACTCCTTGGAAATGATTTTGTGTTAACGCATTAAGAATACACTTAATCTTCACCAACCCTAAAACACAAATAAAATTAATTTTGAAAAATACAAACAACAAAATGACTTGATTTTTGATCTCCACTATTGTTTAGGATCCAGAGAACTCACCATAAAAATTCCAAAGCATTTTGAGTTCATTTGGTAACTTAAGTTGATTTTTAAAGATAAATATCATTTTAGCACATAAATGATTTTTAAAAATCAAAATATAACTAAAAAATTTACAAAAAACTTATTTTTTGAGTTCTTTGTGATTAGGGATATTTTCTAAAAATCAAATGGCATTTAAAATAAAAACTTATTTTTTAGCTTATTTTTAAATATTTAAATAATTAAAAATCACAAAAATAATAAAATTCATGAAAATATTTTAAATTACTTCGTAAGCACTTAGGAATAATTAGGATATTTTTTCTGATTTTCTAAATAAAGATACTGAATTTTAAAGCTTAAAAATAATTTTTAAAGGCTAAAATAGATTTTCACTAAAAATAATTCCAATAAATCAAATAAAACTCAAAAAAATATAAATTTTTTTCCTCTAGGTTCTCTAACCTCAGGAAGATTTTTCAAAATACAAAACTTAATTTTCCCCTTTAAAATATTTTACATTTAATAAATACCCCAGAACTTAAAATAATTTTTAAAATTTAAATAAAATTTAAAAAATCATGAAATTTGTTCTAAAGGCTTCCCTAGTTTAGGTCTACTTTTAGTAAAAATTTCAAGGGTTTAGGATTTATCTTCGTCGAGTTAGGAATTTTCTTTGAAGAATTCTATTTTTGCATGAAAATAATTATATAAATTAAATTAAAATTTGAAAAATCACATTTTCTACTCTGATATCTTAATTGACCCATGAATGAGGTAGAATAAAAATTTCAAAATCATTTGGATTAAATTTGATAAATTATGAAGTGTTAGAGTTTTAAGGGCAAATGTGTAATTTTAGAAATTTAGCCTTAATTAACATTTAGGCTCAATTCAAGGAGGGAAATGGGCAACCTCTGATCTTAATTTGGATGTTTGAAACACAAGGGGTTAATTGGTAGAAACCAACCTCACTTTCTTAATCAAAAAGATTAGTTAATAAAAATTTAAATTATTAAAATTTGGAAGTTTATTAAGATAAAATGAACCTAAGACTTATGGGTATGACCTTTGACATCAATAATTAATCAATTTAATACCCCTATTTAATTTTCAAATGAAATTCAAATAATGAATCACGACCACCTAAAGCTTAACATTTTCAAAACTAATTAAGACACTCACCTAAGTCTTAAGGGCTCAGTAGTAATCTAAGTTAAATCAAGACTGATTAAATTAGGATTAGAAAAACAAACACAATTAAAATTAAAATATCTTTCAAACACTACAAGCCCAATTAGGACCAAAATTTGGCTAAGTGTATCAACAACACTAACTTGCTCTTTAAGGGTCTTCACCCACATAATATTCAAAATTAAATTATAAATGATAATTACCTTACTCTTAGGGATAATTGATACCTCAATGTTCATTGAGCATTAGGGTGTTTATAGGATAAATTATTAGCAACATAATAAATTTAAATGAGCTCGAGGCTTTTCACCAGCTGATAAGAGGGAAGCATGGACCTACTTCTTACTCTTAACCTGTTGGATACCTCGGAGAGCTACTAAGCTTAATATGTTTTGCTTGACAAATATCATTCTTAATCAAATTAATAAGGACCCACCAATATATGACCTAGGGTTAGGTAGGTCGTCAAAAATTTACTTCTCTGTTTCATATAAATTGCCTTAACTTTCCTTTTGAGTTTCAGGTGGTGGAACGAGAAAACTCGCTAGATACGATTTTACAGTTTTAGCACTGTCTTTTCTGTAGCTTCATACTGTACTTTTATACCTGCAAATTTCCATGCTAAAGAACAATGTCACCTTGCATGAAAACTAAAACCAAAATGAAAACCAAAATAAAAACTAAAATCAACCAAGATAAAAATCACCTCCACAACATTCAAAATATAAAATACTCAAAATTTAATCACAAACAACACACAAAACTACAATTACAACTAAATTAAGATGTCTCTATCGGATGATCGGGAATTTCTCGGAGGAGGTAACTTATGGTTGCTAACAAGGCTTCCTACGGTCTAAATGAAATTATGGAACTCATTAAGTTGAGTTTAATAAGTTCATTTGGACAAAGTGAATCCAATAAAAAATAGTGGTGTTGGAACGAGGGAACAATAGGATCCTAATCGGTGTCGCTTTAATCAACTTTAACATGCCCCCATAAAATTTAAAGATCTTCAACCATAGGGCCACCAAATTTGACATAATAACTTGATACACTAGAAAAATTAAACTCGTCACTGCAAGGAGCTTGGAGTTAGCATGGTGGGCAGTACGACCATCTTCAATAGCAGAACATGTCTTCCCCAACTAAACCAATCTTCCTTTCTTAGATATAAGCAAGAAAGCCATAGGGTTTCGAGGTTGGTTGGTTATGCAACGTAAATCCTCACCTTATCTTCAGGCATTCGTATAGCCCTGCTATACAATATAAGCCCTAAATCGTCTTAGGATTCTGAGGTTTTCATCCGTCACGACTTAAATCCTCACATCTTCCAGGCTATTTGTGTGATCGTTTCACACGAATGTAAGCCCAAACAAATAAAAATTTGCAGGATGAAACACCTAAATATTTCTCCTCAAAATTAAAGCCAAACAATAGGATAGGTTGGGAAGTCACCGAGGTTCTCCTCTGGATCAATGACATCCCCTAATTCTTCCTCATTTGGAGTCTACAAAATATTCCAAATTTGAACCAATCCCTTTTCACACCTCTTTGTCCGATCTCATTGAAACGTCCTACCATTTTGAACTCCTTGAAGATAATATTTCTTGATATTTATAGAGAGTCTTCTTAGGTGACTTTGGTCATTTTAGATGTAATTAACTATAGGGGCTTGACATTATAAGAAGCATGTCCGAACCCAATTTAATATAAACACTATTTAATTCTTTATATTAAATAGAGGAACTTGTCGACAAATACAAAGGTGTTGCAGACCAAACAGATGTCATATATTGCTTAATTTATTGGATCGAGCCTCGTCCTTAAGTTTTGTGTTTATCCTTCGGGATAAATACAAGATTTGAGGTACAACACTCTTTCATTTAAACTAAGAAAAATATGGGGTCGGTTTGATTTCATATTTTTCTAAAACTAAATATATATGTAAATTAAAACGTCCTTCAGAAGCGGGCGACGAGATTTCCATTTCAATGACCGACAGCTTCTTACGGGCAACTCCTCCAACCAAAAAAAGCACTGACAACCACCTTTTAAGCCAATAGATGCCTCAAAAACTTATAATTTGCAAAAAATTGCCTTTGGCACTTAGGCGCGACCTTCTCTATTTAACCGGTGCTTAAGCGCCGGATATGGCGCTTAGGCGCCAAAACACTTTTGTACATTTTTCATCTATTTACTCCAAATTTGATCCTTTTTCACTCCTTTAAGCATCTTAACCTTTTTACCTGTACCTAAATAAAAAACAACAAAAATACCTTCCATTAAAGCGCAATATCTTAAAAATAGGTATAAAAATGTGTCTAAAAACACTATATATTTTAGGCGTATCAGTGCACACCCAAGTAGTTATGATATTTTGCAGTGAAAGTAAGTTGCAAAAAGTAAAGTGACAGAAATTAAATAACACTATAAAAGCGTACCTGTTATCTTCTCGGCATTCCCACTGAAAGACTTGCTTTTGCAACATGTATATAATTTTGTAAGAAATTTAAATAAATTACAATAGTATATGAAGGTGTAGCTACCAAAAACTCAAACTATGACTCAGTAAGTCCCAAAAGATCTTAGGCGATGATTTTCTAGAACAAAATATAGCAAGTTCAATTTGTCCTTCAAAGTATCTGAGAGATTCCAAAGTGTTTGGAGAATGAACTTGAACTGCTTTAGAGATCTCTTAGAACATTTCGAGTTCATTTTAAACTTTTTATATTGTTCCATTAATCATCCAAGGTCAAGTTGAGATTACCCCATTACTTAGTGAACCTTGACATTTTAATCATCCCAAGGGTAGGGTGTTCAATTAATCAATCGATATTTAACTTAAGACTTATGTAGGTGAATGCCCCTAAGACAAGTTTAAGTCATCAATGATTTTTTACCCACCACTAAAGTTGGGCCAGTAGTGTTTAGAGGGGTTTACCATCAATCATGTCAGTTCTTTTTTTTTTTAATCCCACCAAATAAGTTTAAATATCAAGCCTAGATCACTACCAAGCCCTTAACAATCTCAATGAAAGAAAGTGACAATTATTAAAAGTTCATTCTAAGTGGTGTGTATCCTTATTAAAGGATCATATCATCATATCCAATTATTGACTTAAAATAAGAGAATTATCATCCTCTTAGCCTAAGCCCATCACCTTAGAATCAATTGATTTTGATCAACTTCCAAATCATGATAGTTTAGAAAATTATAATTTTACTCTTATCATAGAAAGGTGACAAATTGGTTTCTACCTTTTAACCCATTGTGTTTCAATCATCCAAGAGTATTCATTATGATCAAAATTACCCATTTTTCCCTTTGATTAATCCTAAATTTTGATTAAGGCAACAAAGTCTAAAATGACCATTTTGCCTTCGGGGCCTTTCACTTCATAACTTATTAGGCATAATTTAAATGACTTTGAGAATTTATAGTGCCCTATCCACGGTGCAACTAAAACATCAGAGGAAAAATGTGGTTTTTCATATTTTTATTTAATTTAAATATTATCTTAACTTAGAAAATAAGACTTTCAACATTAATTTATTTAATCAATCAAAATAAAATTTTTGTTTATGAGAAAAATATTAGAGGTTCCCTTAGGTTAGAGAAACACTTAGGCAAAACACCATGATTTTCTAAATTTAATTTTAATTTAATTATATAATTATTAATTGATTTTTAGTGATTTAATTAAATGAAAATATGTTTTAATTACCAAAAATTATTTTTTATATTTTTATTAAACCTCTCCGAGTCCAGAGAACTTAGAAAAACAAATTTCATATTTTTATGATTTTTTTTTAATTTATTTAGTATAATTATTTTAATAAAAAAAAGAAATATGCATTTTATCCCTTTAAAAAATTATTTTTAACTTAGAAAAATTAGGAAAAATATTTTGATACATCCCAAGTCATTAGGAAACCATTAGGAACATTTTGAAATATTTTTGTTTTTTTGAAATTTATAATTATTTTTATTTATTTTTAATTTTAAATATAACTAAAAAATGAAGTATTTTCATAAAAATAATTTTTATTTTTCCTAAGTGCCCCTGATCACAAGGAACTCAGGACCACTATTCATCATTTTCCTTAGTGTATTTAATTTAATATAATTATTTTTGTACAAAAATACAATCTTCCTCATAAAATCAACTTTAGTGCTCAAACTTAATGAAATAAATTTCAAATTTTTACAGTGAGTGAACATGATTTTTACGCACAATGTGGAGGTGATTTCATTAATTTTTAATTAATATTTAGTTTAAATAAATTAATATAAGAGATAGACATTTAATTAACTATAGAAATGTATAAGACTATTCATACCATCATGATATTTTTCCTAAGCTTCTTTGACTCCAAGGAACCTGCTAAAATTTATCTCATAATTTTTTAAGTGATATTTTAATTTATGTAATTGCTTTAAGCCAAAATAGCGATCGGAGCTTGAAAATTAAGGTTAGATGCACAGAGAGCATCCCTTCTGTTAGAGAACATACCCTCTATCATGGGAACAAACCCTAAAAGTTTCAAGCTATGATGAGCAACATTTAATCATAATGATTTAAAATACCGCAAAAGCTATTTAATTAATTAAAAAATCAAAGAGCCAACAAATAAAATTTATTTTTGGTCCGCATTATTCTCCTATGTTCACTAAGCAAGAAGGTATTTTTATTTAATTTTTATTATTTTTCTGTGAAAAGTTTTGGATTTTCAAAGTCGTGGCATTTATTTATATCATTAAATCCCTATTTTTTATTTATTCAACTCATCTGTCGCGTCATCGTTGGCTTCTCCAAACTGCGCACTAATCCGCTCCTGATTGGGCGTCGCCAACTAAGTCAACCTGCTGTTCACGTACCATGAGTACGTACGACTTGATCTCGTTCCTCCCTCCAATACATGTGTGATTGGACGACTCTCCGCATCATCTCCGATTAACTAAACTTGTAAGCCATCCAACTTCTAGACATAAGAACTCACTTGATACTCAATCAAATCACATGGGGTTTGTTCCTACACCTTCAACTACTTAAGACAAACACATCCATATGGTTACAATGCTATGAAATTAAACTTCACTTTACAATTGGTGAACCAAGCTCAAAATTAAGGTTAATGGCCTATACCTTTGTCTGAGAGGGGAGGCCTCAATCAGATTCTTGTGGAAACTTTAATGAAGTCCTACAAACCTCCTGGATGTGTTGGTTTCCTCTGGTGTAAGCTCCAAGTATAAGCTTAATGAAATGGGGGTGCTGATTTGGTCTAAGAGTTGTTTAGAGAGATCAACAGAGGGGGATTTATGTGGGAATCTTCTTCTCTTGCTTTGTAGAACCTCAAGAATAGTTCAGTTTGAAGTTTGGGGGATTTTGGAGGATGGCCAAAATTTATTCTGGTTTTGAGCTAAAAAATTGATCTCATATAGTGGGGGAAATGGCTAGGAGATGGTTGCAATGAGCTTAGGGAGTCTTGAAGGAGCTCTGGGAACAATTTGCTAGAGTTTCCCCAAGAAAATTGGCAAACTCGTCTTGTGGCCATGGATGAGGTGGCTTTCATAGAAAGCAAATGGGTGGAGCTCAGGGCTTCAATTCAGGTGCAATGTGGAGCTGAGGTGGAGGGTTGCAGAGTGTTAGAGACCAATGAGGGTTGTACAGCTTGGATGGGTGCATTGCGTATTTGAGGGGGTGGCTCTCGATTTTGGGGTTTTCCGACCACTAGGCTGGCTAGCTAGGGTAGAGGAGGTGCTCAGGCAGCCAAGTGAGCCATTAGAGTTTTAATGATGATTAACCACTAATGGTTAGTGATGATGGATGAGATATTTTGGTTTAGGCCCAAAATGGGGTGAAATCCCCTAAATCAAGGGACCATAGGTCCATTGCTCATATAGAGTGGGCTAGGTGGGTCTAGCCTGGTCACTAGAGTCCAAATGGTGGCTTTAATAGCTTTGGTTTGATCAATTTGGCTTGGCTTGGTCAACTTTGGTGCATGGGTTCAATTTTAGGCATTTTGGCTTTAAGTTGGGTTTAGGTTGGGCTAGTCATGACATTGGGCTCAATTGATTGATCAATATGGTGTAGATGATTGTCACAAGGAGTTTATAAAAGACTTGGAGTGATTTCGACAAGAACTTTATACAAAAACAACACTACAATATTCCTATAATAAATCTAAAAATTTATATAAGATTTTATAAAAAAATATAAATTTTGCTTTCTAAAAATCTCTTTAAAAATTCTGCAATTCTCATTAATTTTCCTCGGCGACGGTGCTAAAAACTTGATCCTGATTCTCTTTATAGATGTCAATGCGATGTATTTGATTATATGATTAATTTTCTTTAATTATAATTCTTAACTTGCAACAAAGCAAAAACTTAATCCCAAGCAAAAGCTAGGTAAATTTTTAATTTCAAAGCAAGTAAGAATACATTTATAATATTTAATATAGGATACTACGCAAGTATACTTATCATTATCAAATAATATAAGACTTTTTGATTATGCCCTGAATATCAAAACTACAGAAAAATATATCATGCACTTTATAAAACAGGAGAAATTAGATAATCAAAATTTTACTTAGCAAAATATTCTTACTTAAACTATATATACTAACATAGGAATGAAAGTTCAATTCTTTTTATAATTTTTGGTAGTTGAAAATAAACTAAGCAACTCACTAACTTAACTAAATATTTGTAAGATGAAGGCAATATAAATAAAATATCTTTTTCTTTATGATGAATATGTAACAATTATAGGAATTATGTTGTGGAAGAATTCTAATTGTGTTGTGCCAAATAGGAGCAATATTATTATTTACTCTTACTAGAGATACTATAAAGAATATTGTGTAATCTATAGTTTGAATAGTCTTGTAGAAGGGTTAGGTAAGGGAGATACTAGCTCTCACTCTAGAGTTCCCTTTTCTCCCTTCACATAGGGGCTAACATGTCGTATCAAAACATATAACTATAAATCAAATTGGGAATTTAGCCTGTCACTCTAAAGTCCTCTAATTCTACACCCCTTAAAGTTTATTTCATTATTTGTTTGCACTCATCCCCATGAACTACATTCTCATCCATGAAATCAAATGTGATTCTTATCATTTGTTGACCGAGTCAATACCATCTTGGATCTTACAAGTTCTCACAACATATATTAACATCTTAATTGGCCAAATAATGAATTAAATGAAGTACAAGGTTTAAAATCAACACAGCTTATTCCAACATTAAATTCCAATACTTCACACAACTTCCTTCCAATACTTAATCACAAATAAAGAAAACTACTTAGAATTCCATGAGAAAACACAACTACACTTTAGTTTGACAGTAGAAATCATGCACATAAATAAGAAGTATAAATTAAAACCAAATGTAGTCACAAAGATAAAGACTTAGCTTAAATTCCTCCCTACTAAATGTCTTAAAGTTTGTTATTTTATGAATAAGAAATTGAAGCAATTATAGCTGTATAAAATCAATAATCTTGACTCTGCTTTGCACCGATACCAAAAACTTAGTTTGTTATTTTATGAATAAGAAATTGAAGCAATTTATGTTGGGATTTTATGCAAGTATATGTATCATTATCAAGTAATACAAGACTTTCTGATTAAGCCTCAAATACTGATCCCACGAAGAAGATTTAAATTTAAAATGGAAATTAAAATTAGGAAAGTCACAACAATAAATAAAGTCTACTATACTAATTTTGAATATTTAAGGTGCTATCAAAATTAAATTATTAACTACTAGTAAAAATGTAAAGCAAAGCTAAACTATAACTATCAAACTATGTTTTTGTGATGAAGTTATCTAATATGGGAAAGCATCTTTCCCACTACAATGAGTTTTTAGTTAAATGAGAGAGATAAATGGTTTGAATTTGTATTATACTAAATAGGAGCATTTTTAATTTTCTAGCCTTAGTCAAGTGTTATAGAGAATCGTTGGCTAATCTTAGGTTTAGTCTCTAAATCTGTGGTTAAGCTGGGAGGATATTGACTCTCACTCTAAAGCTCCCACATCCCTTCCCTAGAAGGCGAACGCTCGCTTTAGTTCATAAACACTAAGACCAAATTGAGGATTTTAGTCTGCCACCTTAGAATCTCTAATTCTTCGTCTAGTAATTTATATTTCCTTATTTATTTTCACCCAACTCCATGAACAAAATACTCTTTCATGGAATTGAATGTGATTCTCACCTTGTTGTAAAACTCATACTCCATTTCCCAGATCGTATGTTTCACAACAGATGTAAACATTTCAATTGGCTAAATCAAAAAGTAAATTAAAAATGGAGTGAAAATTCATCACAATTTATTTTATATTTTAAAATTGACACATCCAAATTATTTCTTCATTTCACCATATCTTGAAGTAGGGAGAAAGTCAAAGAAATCTACTCAGAGCACATGAGGAAGATACGAAAAAATAGGAATTTAATAAATAAAAGAAAGTTTATACAATAATAATGAACAAACACTACTTATCTTTAACTCTTCCTCAAAGCAAATTCCTTATAGCCTCTCTTGGACTCTTTCTCTCTTTAAAAGACTTGATTTTCTGTTCAAAGATGCAGGGAAGTAGAAATCTCTGACTTCTCTTCCTCTCTAACAACTCTTAGGAGAAATCATGCTTAGACTCACCACACTAAACAATACACTCAATGGAACACTCAAGAAGACTCAATAACACGCTAGCCCCCATTTTTCTAATAAATTTTCGCTTTAAATAAAACATAATGTAGGTTTTCCAATAGTGTGTCCAATAAATTTTAAAAAAGCGTCCAAATTCATCAAATCTTCTAGAAATTCGCCCAACACCGACATTGGCGCCATCGGTGCCTGGGGTCCAAATAAAATCTTGTGCTCTCTGTCAAATGACATCATCGGCGCCCCCACTGTTTTGGACTCCTCCTTCATGCTGGCGCCGTTGGTGTTGAGTTTTTCTTCCAAAACGCCATTTTGACTACGAATTTCATTCTTTTTGCTTCCTTTTTTCAAATGCTAACAAATTATAAATCTGCAACAAACATGAAAAATACCTTCCATTAAAACTTTTTTGAAAAATTATGGAATATTAAAAGTCAAACTCCAAACTCGAAAGAGGGTCTCGAATTTGGTACAGTCGGATCAATCAATGATTCAGAATTTTGTATGGTTGTTACTGGTGAATCGGATGAGGATTGCCTCGATATAGAGGATGACTCTACTAATCAGCTAATATAAGATGCTCGGCCAGAATTTGAAGAAGAAATCAAGTCAATTATTGATGAGTTAAAGGAAATTAACCTCGAGACTGAAGAACAGCCACGACCTACATTTATAAGTTCTTTACTCAACACTGAAGAATCTTTACAACTCGTCAAATTGCTAACAGAGTTCAAAGATTGCTTCGCATGAAGCTATGATGAAATGTCAGGACTGTCACCAGAGGTTGTAGTTCATAAACTTGGGGTAGATAAAGATATGACCCCAGTGAAACAAGCTCCTAGAAGAATGCGCCTCAAAATAGATCAACAAGTAATTGCCGAGGTGAAGAAAATAATAGACGCTAACTTTGTAAAACAAGAGCAATACCCCACATGGTTGGCAAACATTGTACCTGTTAAGAAGAAAAATGGATAAATCCGTGTTTTTGTAGACTTCAAGGATTTGAACAAGACATGTTCAAACGACAAGTTTTCACTACAGTACCAGAAATGATGATGGATATCGCTTCAACACATGAAAGTCTCTCCTTCTTGTACGGATCATTGGGATACAACCAAATTAAGATGGCTCCTGAGGATGCAGCACTTACAGCCTTTAGAACACCGATTGGAATTTTCTGTTACACAGTGATGTCATTCGACCTAAAGAACGCTGGAGCAACATACCAACGTGCAATAACAGATTTTTTAGGACTTCATTCACAATCAAGTGGAATGCTATGTGGATAATTTGGTCATCAAAAGTAAATAAGAGATAGATCATTTTTACAATTTGAGGATTGTGTTTGAACGGTTACAACGATATGTCCTTAAAATGAATCCCTTAAAGTGCACTTTTAGTGTAATCTCTAGGAAATTTCTAAAATTTGTTGTCCATCATTTAGGAATCAAGATCGACCCAGATAAGATTAAAGCTATCTTGGAAAAGCCTCCTCCTAAAACCTTGAAACAACTATGTTCCTTCTAGGGAAAGTTGGCATATTTGAGACGTTTTATTTCTAATCTCTCAGGTAGGTGTCAGCCCTTCTCGACATTAATTAAAAAGAATGTCGAATTCATTTGGGAAGAGAAATGTTAGTGGGCCTTTGAGGATATTAAGAAATACTTAATGACACCTATTATTTTGGCAGCCCCTATCCCAGAAAAACCTTTGATACTTTATACCGTGGCCTTAGACAACTCTCTTGGAGCCCTCTTAGCCCAAGTCAATGATGAGTGTAAAGAAAATGCACACTAATATTTGAGTCACCGTCTAATACCGACAAAGATAAGGTATCCACCTATCGAGAAGCATTGTCTAGTTTTGATTTTTGCCGCCTAAAATCTTAGACGTTACATGCTTTCTCATAACATTACCGTAATTTCAACAGTCAATCTGTTGTAATATTTGATGACCCGACCAACACTCTCTGGATGTCTAGTAAGATGGTAAATGATTTTATTGCAATTTGATATAAATTTTATTCCCCTCTGTGCTATTAAGGGATAGATTCTAGCAGATTTTCTCGCTGCACACCCACTTCCAGCTGGGTCCCCTCTCAGTGATGAACTACTAGATGAATAGGTACTACAAATGAAATTCTCTAGCACGCAATGCTAGGAAATGTACTTCAACGAAGCTTCGTCAGCCAAAAAAAACAAAAGATCATGCATAGTTATACCACACAAAGTAGGGATTAGTTTGATCTTTATCACACTAGATAAGGGTATGGTGAGGTTCTCATACCACTTGACAGAGCCGTACACCAACAATGAAGCAGAATATGAAGCTTTAATCATCGAATTAGAGTTCGCAATCTCAATGGATATAACAAAAATTTCCATCTATGGCGACTCTCAGCTCGTCATCCAGTAAGTCCTTGGACGATACAAAATTTTGAAACCACGGCTAACAGAATACCATCAGTACACGATGAAGCTGCTGGAGCAGATCCCCAATGTGAATTTCTACCGAATTCCTAGGGGAGATAATGCCCATGCCGACGCTTTAGTAAAACTCGTAAAAGAATTGGCATGTCCCCAAGAGGATTCCATGAAATCACTATACTAGGAAGACAAGTTTTGTCTCGTATCAACCTTGAAACTCTACACAAGCTCAAAAAAGTAAAAATTATAAATGCAGTTGTTGATATCAATGAAGACTGGCGTAAGCCATTAATAGAATATTTACATACTGGAAAGCTGCCAGAGGACAAGTTGAGGCACATCACATTACAAAAAGGGCTATCATACGCCTTAGTTGGTGATGTCCACTACAGGAGATCATTTGAACAGATGTGGCTACGATGTTTAAACAAAGCTGAAGAACAAAATATTGTCAAAGACGTACATGTCAGATTGTGTGGCACTCACTAGTTAGGGCCGAAGATGAAAATGAAAATCAAAAGGCACGGATAGTATTGGCCAGTATTGATGTCCGACTGCATGGATACAACCAAAAGATGTCACCAGTGCCACGTGCATGGTGTGGTCTTACACCAACCTCTGAATATGCTACACCCAATCGTTGTCTTGTGGTCAGTCGAGTGTTGGGGCATGGACATAATAGGTCCGATAGACCCTCCATACTCCAAAAGACAGATTTATACTTGGCACTACAGCTTTTTCTTCAAATTGGCAGAGGCAGTACATTTACGAGAGATTATGGCACAACACGTCCTTTAATTCTTTAAAAGCAAATTGTCTACTATTTTGGAGTACCACGAAGAATAATTTATGATAATGAAACAGCCTTTAAAGGCACAAAAATCAATAATTTTGTCAAAAGACACGGGATAAATTGGAGATACTCTACAATTTACTATCCTAGAGCAAATAGCCTAGCTGAAGCCTTCAACAAGGCATTGGTACAGATTTTAAAGAAAACACTGGACAAAAATAAAAGAGTTTGGCACAACAAACTGTTAGAAGTCTTGTGGGCCTACTGGACGACATTCAGGACTCCCACATAATGTACACCCTACATGCTCGTGTACAGGTCTGAGGTCGTACTACCATTAAAAATTCAGACGTCATCTCTTAGAGTCGCTGTTGCTAACCAACTCATAAAAGAAGAAAGTGCAAAACTGAGACTTGAAGAACTGGAGAGTCTTGAGGTAAAACGCTTTGAAGCACAATAACATTTGGAACTTTACCAGGTAAAGATGGTACAAGCTCATGACAAATTGGTCCACCTAAGGACATTCAAAGTTGGTGACCTCATACTCATGCTCAAAAGGCCTATTATTACATGCCGCAAGATAGGTGGAAAATTCAAGCCAACTTGGGAGGGACCATTTGTCGTTGAAAAGTACTATGCAGGAGAAGCCTACCAGCTAGTAGATTTCCAGGGTGAAAGACCCATTCACCAATCAATGGATGATACCTAAATACATACTACGCAACCTGACCTTGCTTGCCATTACTTAATTTGAAAATTTGAAATTTGGATTGTTTTAGGATTATCTATGTATCCAAATGTCTGTGAACGGGTTCAAAATTTTTGTAATAAGATTAACCTCAATATAATGAAAATTTTTGAAAATTACACACTTCAATTTTCTCTTTTTAAACTTAATATCCTACTAAATTAAAAAAAATGCATACATGAATAAATGACTTCTTCACCAAAATAAACTAAAATTTCATTTAATAAGTACTTTGTTTTGTTCTTTTTCACTCTAAGTTTTAGCTCACTGACATTTTTCCTATCGTCTGTAAAGAAATGTCAAGCTAGAGGCCTATCTTCACTTTTAAAGATGGTTGGAACCTCGCATTCAACAAGGAAATGGCACCGCAGGGCGACATTATAGACTTTGACATGGAATTTAGTCAAGTTGACATGGATTATGAGGGGCCTCTAATGGATGTCATCAACCGACAGGAAAAGAAAGGGCTGCCCTCACTGCCGAGGTTGACCACCAAAGACAATTCATCACTGAAGGGAAATAATGTACCACCCGCCTACCGTCCATGATAGATACGCCGACTGGGGGCCTAGTCGCTGCTGATCATGAAAGACTAATGGATGCTCCACTACAAAGAACTCAGCGTAGAAATGCTAGCCGCCGAAAGTAGAGGGCTTTTTTACGAGAAGAAAGAAGATGCCAGAAAGAGGCAGAGAATTTACTTACCCCTATTCCTGAAGGGAACATTTATGATCTAGGCATGAGAGAAACCTCTTCCAGCTTGCCTGCTACAAATGAGGAGTCCGGGTTTGTTACAGATTCAAAAATACCACCAGCTTCAGATGTTCTTTATACATGTTGCCGGACTTGCAATGCTGAAATACCAGCACGAGCGTCAGCTACAGGGGCATTCATTGAATGCCCGGACTGTAATGTCCTACACCTACAACACTACAACACCTTATAGGAGTACATATCTACTGATGATGGGTCTCAGACCATCGATTGCCTGATGGGGGAGTTGTATGTCCCACTGAGAATATATCAATATGTCCCATAGAGTCCAGAGCCATATGTCCCTTTGGATGCCGAGTCACACATTCCGTTAGCGCTAGAATCAACACCAGCTTTGGTTCCCGTTGATTTTGAAATGAGGGAATATCCTCAATAGCCACCAATTCTCAGTACGACAGAGTACTATAAGATGAGCAAAGTGAACAAAAGAAATTTTAAATTCTACGAAGAAGTGCAAGGGAGGTTCATCAACATATTAGAGGGATTGGAATTACACACCAGGGTCTTCTCAGAAAGTGATGAACGAAACATTCTCGACTGCATTTTTGATCTAAGAGATAGAGGTCGAGTAGGCCTACTTATGGAAAGAACCTATTCCGAGCTAAGAAAGTGGATGCAAGGAAAAGGGAGGATTACTATCCAGTGTGGCTGCTGCTGCAACTTTGCCAATGACAGACAAGAAAATCCTCCTGGCATTCTCAGACAGGATCAAGTGGATCCACTACCTCCAACGATAAAATGGATGATTCAAAGAATGGTCAGAAGGAGTACACTACCAGCTAACTGTATCCCTAACACTTGCATCATCAACATATACGATCGAGGAGACTGCATACATCCACGCATTGATCATCATGACTTTGTGAGACCTTTCTACATGGTCTCATTCTTGAGCAAAAGCAACATCTTATTTAGAAAAGAAATTGATATCATTGGTCCTGGTGAATTCAGAGGAGCAGTAGAAATTCCATTGCTTGTTGGTTCAGTGCTAGTCCTTAAAGGAAATGGGGTGGACGTCATCAAACACTGTATTTCATGGGTGCGACACTGTTGGGTGTCTGTGATCTTTCAACGAATGGACAACAATAAAATGCCATATGGATTTCAACAAGATCTAGAATTGGAGGAACTTCTACCATACAAGCTATGAGAGGGTTGTACCTCTAAGTACATGCAAAGGGAACTCTTGTCCTGGAGTGTGGCTTAGAAGGTCTGCTCGATCAGAAGCTTGTCACACCAGCAACAGACATTTAGAGGGTTCATTTCTATTTTACTACACTACATTACAACAGATATGATATGTATTAGACATGCTCAACTTATGATATATACTTGGATTGGAACGTTTGTGGATGTACTTTGATGGACCAATTGGGTTCAAATCATGGACCAATTGGGCTTGAATTTGGTCTATATTGATCACATCAAGGGTGAATTTGAGCTTATAATTAAAATTGGGAGAAAGTGAGACCAATTTGATAAACTTTTGGAGTGATTTGGGGAAAATATGGGCCTTTAAAGGGCAATTTGGGGGTTTTGATCAAAGATGTTAAAATTTGCCAAATTGCTTCATGTAATAGTTGAGAAAAATGAAATTGGGAATATTTGGGAGGATTTGGGAAATTTTGAGATTTTTTGGAATTTTTGAAATTTTGGGCTAAGGAGGGGGCATTTTGGTAATTTGGCCAATTTTAGTGATTTTGGGTAGTTTGGATGTTTTTTCAAGGTTTTTGGAATGATTTTTTTTCTACCAACTTGGGTATTTTGGTTAAACTTGAGAATTTTGGCCAAATTTAGTGTCCCAAAAGTATCTAGGTAATTTGGGGGAGCATAGGGGCAAAAGACTAAGTTGGGTATCTTGGTAGAGTTGGAGTGCCAACCACCATCAATAGGTCATGGACCAATGGAAATACCATTTTTGGTCCTCTATGTAGTGATCTTAGCTAAACCCTTGTCTAGGGCTAATGGGTTTAAGGGACCACCTACATGAGTCTCCTAAAAGTATCAAGGGACCAAAGTCAGAAAATTCTGGGTTTAGGGTAGTGAGTGATTGTGAGTGTAAGTGAGTGCCTTAAGCCCTAGACTAACACCTAGGGTCAACCCTAAGGTCCAACAGTCCTAAGGGTGACTCATCTTGAGTTCTCCCTTAGTGCCCCCATATACTAAGTGCTAGAGGTTAGGACCAATATGTGGAACTTCAAGCTGAGTAAAGAGGAGTGTAGAATTTATAATGGTGAGGGTTCCTTTTCTAGTTTTCTAGGTATAGTCAATAGGAAAGTCTTATGGCTAAACCTTAGGCTATTAAAGAGGAAAAACTAAACCTCAACTAAAAGTGAAGTCAACAGTGGTTACAACCACCTTGGACAAAAATTATTACGAAAAAATGCATCTCTTAGGGAAATACATCGAATCAACACACATTTTGATAAGATACCAAGGCACCTTTTGGAGAATTATAAAAGAAGGAAGATTGAGGCTTTGAAAGGGGTCCTGAAAGTACTGCGTAATTTTTGAAAGTTCTAAAGTTGAGGAGTTAGTTGGTGAGATTTTCAGGCACCACATATTTATCCTTATTATTTTAGTTTTATATATGTGTCATGTTCGGAAGGAAAGCACTAGGACTCACATCCAACCCAAGAGGTGACAAGGAAATATATGTGCCACATTGAGGAGGAAAGAGTTGGGACTCATATCCAACTCAAGAGGTAACAAGAAAATATATGGGTCACGTTAGGAAAGAATGCACTAGGACTCACATCCAACCCAAGAGGTGACAAGGAAATATATGTGCTACATCGAGAAGGAAAGCACTGGGACTCACATCTAACTCAAGAGGTAACAAGAAAATATATGCGCCACGTTAGGAAGGAAAGCACTAGGACTCACATCCAACCCAAGAGGTGACAAGAGAATATATGTGCTACATCGAGAAGGAAAGTGCTGGGACTCACATCCAAGTCAAGAGCTAATAAGAAAATATATGCACCACGTTAGGAAGGAAAGCACTAGGACTCATATCCAACTCAAGAGGTGACAAGAGAATATATGTGCTACATCAAGAAGGAAAGCGTTGGGACTCACATCCAACATAAGAGGTAACAAGAAAATATATGTGTCACGTTAGGAAGGAAAGCACTAGGACTCACATCTAACACAAGAGGTGACAAGAGACTATATGTGCTACATCGAGAAGGAAAGCGCTGGGACTCACATCCAACTCAAGAGGTAACAAGAAAATATATGCGCTACGTTAGGACGGAAAGCACTATGGCTCACATCCAACCTAAGAGGTGACAATAGAATATATGTGCTATATCGAGAAGGAAAGCACTGTAATCACATCCAAATCAAGAGGTAACAAGAAAATATATGCGCCACGTTAGGAAGGAAAGCACTAGGACTCACATTTAACCCAAGTGGTGACAAGAAAATATATGTGCTATATCGAGAAGGAAAGCGCTGAGACTCACATCCAACTCAAGAGGTAACAAGAAAATATATGCGTCACGTTAGGAAGGAAAATACTAGGACTCACATTCAACCTAAGAGGTAACAAGAGAATGTATGTGCTCTTATACTAAAAATATGCAGAGTCACATGAGAATTCGTGGGGAATATGTGAATAGAATATGAAAATATGTGAAGGAATCAAAATTTAGGTACTGATTCAGAAATAAGAATTAAATTTTAGTTATCATTTTTTAAAAGAGAGTTGGAAGTCAGGGACCAACCTCGAAGATTAAGAATAGGATTCCATGCTCCATTAGAGGGGGTCTTATACCAATCTCAAAGATGGGGAGTCAAAATTTGGGTACTGACTCCGAGAGTCATATGAAAATAGTGTAGAGAGTTTGTGATGTTGAATTTGCAAAAATGTGTTATGTGAAAATGTTGATTTTGTTGAAGAAGATTTGTAGAGTTTTGTGAGGTTTTGTGTAGAATGTGAAATTCCACAGGGATGTGAAGAGAGTTAATGCAGATAAAGATGGTTGTGCTGTGCGCACAAAGAGTAAGAAACTTTGAAACTGAGAGAATCCTCTCAACATATTCATTTTTTTTCTTGTTGTTTTTATCACATTTAATTTTTCAAAATATGTCTATAAAATTTTAATTTTAATTGGTTAATTTTCAAAAGAAATTTGTTTTGTTGTTTATTCATTTGTGATTATTTTTATTTGAATTTTATTTATTGTTAAAGGTTTGTTGTTTCGTTCTTTGTTCATGAAATTCTGAACCAATGTGTGGTTTGTGGCTTCCATCCATTGCACAAAAAGGCAACTGACAAAAAGGCACATTTCTGAGAGAAATTTCCATTAATATGCTTCAATAAAGATGCACAGATCAAACATAGGCTAACGCCTAAAAAGGTATAATATATAGTCCATGTTGAAGTACATCCAGAACATCTCATGCCATGAATACATTGTCGGCTTAGTATATCAGATACATATCATGTTGCTATAAAAAAGAAAGTGAACCCTCTGACCATTTGTATCAGGAACGATGAGCTCCTGGTCAAGCAGACCTTCTAAGTCATGCTCCAGGATAAGAGTTCCCTTCGCATGTACTTAGAGGTACAATCCTCTCATAGCTCGTACTGCAAGAGCTCTTTCAATTCCGGGTCTGGCTGAAATCCATATGGTATTTTGCTGTCATCCATCCTACGGAAGGTCACGACCACCTTACGGTGTTGTATCCCTGGAATGCAATGTTTGGCGATTCTGCCCCATTTTCTTTTAGAACCAAAACTGAACCAACTGGCAATGGAATCTCTACAGTTCCTCTGAACTTGCCAGGGCCAACAATGTTAATCTCTTTCTCAAATAATATATTGCTCTTGCTTAGAAATGAGACAGTGCAGAAGAATCTTACAAAATCATGATGATCAATGTCAGGAGGTATGTAGTCTCCCTCATCATATATATTGATGATGCAACTGTTTGGGATACAGATAGCTGGTAATATGTTCCATCTGACCATTCTCTTGATTATCCACTTTATTATAGGAGGTAGTGGATCTACCTGGTCATGTCTAAGGATCCCTGGCAGATTTCCCTGTCTGTCATTTGTAAAATTATAACAACAGCCGCACTGAATGGTGATTTTTCCTTTTCCTCTCATCCATTTCTTTGACTCAGAGTATGTTCTTTCCATGAGAAGGCCTGCTCGGCCTTTATCTCTCAAATCAAAGATGCAGTTAAGAATGCTTCTTTCGTCACTCTCGGAGAAAACTCCGGTATACAGCTCCAGGCCTTTTAGTATGTTGATGCTTCTTCCTTTAAATTCTTCATAAAATTCAAATTCTCTTTTTTTCACTTTGCTTATTTTGTAGTACTCCATGATACTAGGAGTCGGTAGCTATCGTGGGCGATCCTCCCTCTGAACATTAGCAGGAACCCAAACTGGTGCTGGCTGATCTGAAACACGAGACTCGGCATCTAGCTGGATGTACGATCCTATGCTCCATGGTATATACTGAGCTGTCCCTAGTGGGACGTATGGCTCATCCATAATAAAATCTGAAGTCTGAGACCCATCGGTGCTGGAGGTATACTCTTCCAATGTATTGAAGCATTATAAATGTAGAACATTATAATCCGAGCATTCTACAAACGCCCCTGTGGCTGATGTCCCTGCAGGTATCTCAGTGTTGCATGTCGGGCAATCCTTGCATAAAACATTTGAAGCAGAAGGTGTCTCTGGCTCTGTAATGAACCCTGGTTCTTCATCTGTGGTGGGTAGGCTGACAGAAGTTTCTTTCATGTCTGGATCATAGATATGCCCCTCAGGAATAGGGGTGAGTAAATTGTTTGTTTCTCTCTGATGTTTGCGTTCTTCTCGTAGAAAAGCCCTCTATTTTTCGCAGCTGGCATTTCTGCATTGCGTCTTGCGATGTGAAGCATCTGGTAGTCGTTCATTATTGGCAGCTACTAGGCCCCCGGCTGGTGTGGCTACCCTGGAGGGCAGACGGCTGGGCCCTTCCATCAAATCTTGCTCTATTATCACGTTCTTGCCTTTATGTGATGCATTATCTCTAGCAGTCACCCTCAGCAGTGAAGGAAATCCCTCTTTCTCCCTGCACTTGACTACATTCATTAAAGGACGTTCTTAGTCCCTGTTGACCTAGTTAAAGTCAATGTTGAAGTCTATGGTACCGCCTTGCGGTGCCATCTCCTCATTTAGTGTGAGGCTCCAACCACCCTTGAAAGCAAAGATCAGCCTCTGTCCTAACATTTTTCTGCAAACGAAGGGAAAAATGTTAGTGGGTCAAAACTTGGCATGAACAAGAACAAAACAAAGTATTTATTGAAGTAAAGTTTAGCTTATTTTAGTGAAATGAATTGTTTACTTATATATGAATTTTGTTAAATTTTTGTGGAACATTATACTCAAAAGTGGAAAGGAAAAAAATTGAAGTTTAAAATATTTTTTCTCAAAATCTTCATTATATTGAGGTTAATTACAAATTTTGGACCCGGTCATAGACATTTGGCCACATAGATAACCCCAAAACAATCAAAGTTTAAAAGTTTCAAAGCAAGCAAAGGCAAGCGTCATCAGGTTGCGTAATAGGTTTTCAAATATCGTCCATTTATTAGTAACATGGGTCTTTCACCCTGAAAATCTACTAACTGGTAGGCTCCTCCTGTGTAGACCTTTTCACCGATAAATGGTCCCTCCTAAGTTGGCTCAAATTTTCCACCTATTTTATGGCATGCAAGAATATGCCTTTTGAGCACAAGTATGAGGTCACCAACTTTGAATGTCCTTGGGCAGACCAATTTGTCATGGGCTTGTACCATCTTCACCTGGTAAAGCTCCAAATGTTGTTGTGCTTCTACTCTTTTTCCCTCAAGACTTTCTAATTCTTCAAGTCTGAGTTTTGCACTTTCTCCTGTTGTGAGTTGGTTTACAATAACAACTCTAAGAGTCGGTGTCTCGACTTCTAGTGGTAGCACGACCTCGGACCCGTACATGAGCATATAGGGTGTACACTAAGTGAGAGTCCTGAAAGTCATCCGGTAGGCCCACAAGGCTTCTAATAGTTTCTTGTGCCAGTCCCTTTTATTTTCATCCATTATTTTCTTCAAAATCTGTAGCAATATTTTGTTGAAGGCTTCAGCCAGATCATTTGCTCTAGGATAGTAAATCGTAGAGTATCTCCAATCTATCCGATGACTTTTGATGAAATTGTTGATCTTTATGCTTCTGAAAGCTATCCCATTGTCGGAAATTATTCTTCGCGGTACTCCGAAATGGTAGATAATTTGGCCCTTAAAAAATTGAAGGATGTGCTGTGCCGTAACTTCACGTAACGGTACTGCCTCTGCTCATTTGGAGAAATAATCTATAGCGACAAGTATAAACATGTGTTCTTTGGAATATGGACGGTCTATCAGATCTATTATGTCTGTGCCCCAACAGTTGAACGGCCACGTGGCAACAGTTGGGTGTAGCACATTCGGAGGTTGATGTAAGACCACCCCATGCACTTGGCATTGGTGACATTTTTTGGTTGTATCCATGCAGTCAGACATCATTGATGGCCAATAATATCTTAGTCTTTTGATATTCATTTTCATTTTGGCCCTGACTGGTGAGCGCCACACAATCTGGCATGTACCTCTTTGACAATATTATGTGCTTCAGATTTGTTCAAACACCGTAGTCACATATGGTCAAATGATCTTCTATAGAGAACGTTTCCCACCAGGGCGTAAGACATAGCCCTTCTTGTGAAATGATGTGCCTCAGACTTATCTTATAGCAGCTTTCCAGTATACAAATATTATATTAATGGCTTGCGTCAATCTTCGTTGATGTCTGCAACTGTATTTATTGCTTCTTCTTTTTAGAGCTTGTGTAGAGTTTTGAGGTCAATTTGAGACAAGACTCGTCTTCCTTGCACTGTGATTTCAATGGAATCCTCTAGGGGACATGTCATTTCCTTAGCAAGTTTTGCTAAAGCGTCGACAAGAGCATTATCTCCCATAGGAATCCAGTAGAAAGTCACATCGATAATCTGCTCTAGGAGCTTCATCGTGTATTGATGGTATTCTGCTAATCTTGGTTTCAAAATTCTATATTGTCCTGTGACTTGCTGGATGACGAGTTGGGAGACGCCATAGATGACAATGTTTGTTATATTCATGAGATTGACATTCCCAATCTGGTGATTAAAGCTTCATATTCTGCTTTATTGTTGGTGCACGACTCTATCAGGTGGTATGAGAACCTCAACATACCCTTATCTGGCGTGATAAAGATCAAAATGATCCCTACTTTGCCTGATATAACTGTGTCTGATCCTGTCTTTTCTGGCTGACGAAGCGCCATTGAAGTACATTTTCCAGCATTGCACACTAGAAAATTCCATTTGTAGTATTCGCTCGTCTAGTAACTCATCGTTGAGAGAGGATCCAGCTGGCAGTGGGTGTGTAGCGAGAAAGTCTGCTAGTATATGTCCCTTGATAGCACGGAGGGGAACAAAAGTTATATCAAATTGTAATAAGATCAATGAACATCTTGTTAGACGCCCGGAAAGTGTTGGTCGGGTCATCAGATATTGCAATGGATTAACTTTCGAGATCAGGGTAATATTATGAGAAAACATGTAGTGACTAAGCTTTTGGGCAGCGAAAATCAATGCCAGAAAATGCTCTCAATTGATGGATACCTTATCTTCGTTGGTATTAGGCAACGACTCAAGTAGTAGAGTGCATTTTCTTTACCCTCATCATTTACTTGGGCTAAGAGGGCTCCAAGAGAGTCGTCTAAAGTCGCGGTATAAAGTACCAACGGTTTCCCTGGGATAGGGGCTGCCAAGAAAGGAGGTGTCATTAAATATTGTTTAACATCCTCGAAGGCCCGCTGGCATTTCTCTTCCTAAATGAATTTGTCGTCCTTTTTAATTAATGTCGAGAAAGGCTGACATCTACTTGAGAGATTAGAAATAAAACGTCTCAGATATGCCAACTTCCCCTGAAAGGAATGTAGTTGTTTCAAGGTTTTAGGAGGAGGCATTTCCAGGATAGCTTTAATTTTATTCAGGTCAATCTCAAGTCCCCAATGAAGGACAACAAATCCCAGAAATTTGCTGGAGGTAACGCCAAAGGAGCACTTTAAGGGATACATTTTAAGGTCATATCTTTGTAACCGTTCAAACATGATCCTTAAAAATTGTACAAATGGTTTTTTTTTGTTTACTTTTGATGACCGTAGCATTCTACTTGGTTATGGATGAGGTCATAAAAAATCTTCATCATTGCGCGCTGATATGTTGCTTTGACATTCTTTAGGCCGAACGACATCACTGTGTAGCAGAAAATTCTGATCGGTGTTCTGAAGGTTGTAAGTGCTGCATTCTCGGTAGCCATCTTGATTTGGTTGTATCCCGATGATCCATCCATGAAGAATAAAATTTCATGTGTTGAAGTGATATCCACCATCATCTCTGGTATGGGTAGTGGAAATTCATCTTTTGGATATGCCTTGTTCAAATCTCTGAAGTCGACACAAACATGAATCTGTTCGTTTTTCATCTTAATAGGTACAATGTTAGCCAACCATGTGGGGTACTACTCTTCTTTTATAAAGTTGGCTCTATTAATTTCTTCACATCGGCAATGACTTGTTGCTCTATTTCGAGGCGCATTCTCCTGGGAGCTTGTTTTACTAGGGTTATATTTTTGTCCACCTCGAGTCTATGGACTGCAACTTCTGCGAACAGTCCTGGCATTTCATCGTAGCTCCATGCGAAGCAATCTTTGAATTAAGTTAATAGTTTTATCAATTCTGCAGATTCTTCGTCATTGAGTAGAGAACTTATAAATGTTGGCCGGGTTGTTCTTCAGTCCGAGGTTAATCTCTTTTAATTCATCAATGGTAAATTTAATTTCCTTCTTAAAATTTTGCAGATCATCTTCTATTGGTTGATCATTAGAGTCATCCTCTATATCGAGGCAATCCTCTTCTAACTCACCAGTAACAATCATGCACAATTCAGAATCATCGACTGGTCCAACTGTACCAAATCTGAGACCCTCTTTTGAATTCGGAGTTGGACTTTTAACCATTCCATAATTTTTCAAAAAGTTGAAATTTATCTTTTGGCATTTGTTTTGGTAAGTGTCTTTATACCATTCCATAGGTTTTCAAAAAGTTGAAATTTATCTTTTGGCATTTGTTTTGGTAAGTGTACCTGTTGAATTAATTTTCCATAATTTTTTAAGAAGTTGAAATTTATCTTTTGGCATTTGTTTTGGTAAGTGTCCTTGTTAAATTAACTTCTGAACACAAGGTGGAAGTAACCAAAAGACAATTCCATTAATTAATTAGAATCATTACATGTTTTTTAAGCTCAGTAGAGGTAGAAGCACGGTAAAATTTGATCGGCTTTGAACCAATACTATGGACTTCCTTGACCTCTAAACTCTTAATCTCTTGAGGGAGAATTGGAGTAAGAGTCATAGCATTCACATAGTGGTTTATCTGATCATACATTGTTTCATATTCATTTCTCTCTGTATCTTCTAGGGATATCTTGTACTGAGGTCTCTTCCGTCTTGTCATAATTATTTCATCTTCAAAACTATCTTCATCACCAATGTTGATGGTTGGCCTAGTTCGTTCAATAATTAAATTTATCATTCCTTGTCCACGTCCCCGGCCTCGACCGTGGGTGCGCGAGGTAAAATAACGTCCACCAACTCGTTGTAAGGGAGTGGTGGAAGATCGCTGAAGCGGAGTTGAATGGACTCCTCTTTGTAATTCTTCTGAATCATCATCTTCATTTGTGATAACTTCACAATAGAAGATAGTCCTCTTTAGAGGCACGTAGTAGGCAGCATCTTCGTGGATACCAACTTCATGCACTGAAAATGGTTGTAGGTCTCCTTTGATGCAATTTTCTTGACCATCTTTGCGGTATTTGATGCATTGGTGTAGAGATGATGGAACCATATTTTATTCATGAATCCATAGTTGTCCCAGCAGAGCATTAAAAGAGGTCTTGGCGTCGATGATATGAAATTTAGCGGTTGTCACGAGTTCTCTAACCTTCATAAGTAATGTAATTCATCCAAGGGCTCTTTCTCCCTTTTGGTTGAATCCTCTTAACATCATTTTATCGGTCGTGAGATCTTGAGCTTTAATATCCAAATAGGCCAATGTTCGTAGGCTCATCAAGTTAAGAGATGCTCTAGGATCTACTAAAACTCTGGACAACACAAATCTGCTGATGTTGACGGAGATATAGAGTGGACGATTGTGGTCGGTGGTACCGAGCAGCAAGTCTTCGTCTGTGAAGGTTACCCCAGGCTGTTCTTTCAATGAACAAACTTCATCTGAGGATGTGTTGGCCAACTGAGCTAAGAAAGTTTTTGGGTCAAGCAAAGCTGTAACCAGAGACTCTCTCATCTCCTTTGACAGGATCAGAGCGTCGTAGATGCTTAATCGGGCCTTTGACAGGATCAGAGCGTCGTAGATGCTTAGTCGAGCAGGCAACTTCCTAAGATGAGCTATCTATCAGAGCGTCGTAGATGCTTAATCGGGTCGGCAACTTCCTAAGATGAGCTAGCACGTTGTAATCTACTTTGTATGATCCTTTGATTTTATCTTGATCATGTAGTTCTTCCACTGGTGGAGGTCGTGGTATCTCCTCTTGAATCATTATCTACTTTCCTTTGTCTGTTGGAGTTGTTCTTGGTGGTAACATTTTTCTGCCCCTAATATTTAACTTCTGTGATTTCTTCTTCTTGAGATATCATTGTTGAATCTTTCGGTGTCTCCTCCTCTTTGTTGAAAAGATCTAAGTTGATGGTAAGCGGTGTACCGTGATGCTAAAAAATTTGCTCCTCATTATCGGTGCTGTTGTAAACGGTATCATTGGTGTCTTCTTTAGACTTGGCAACGAGTTCATCAGACTCGAGTACGATTTGAGGATCATTTTGGGGATCAAGATCGAAGTTAGATTGGTCATAATCAGTTACGTTATCACTAGAAAAAGTTAAAATGTAGTCGAAATCACAATCATTACATTCATAAGACCCCGGAGGGACAAAAAGATAATCGTACATAGTCATTTGAGGATTTTCTTCCCCGAATTTGAGACAGCTAATCTGATAAAGGCGTCCCCTATCCTACCCCCCCCCCCC
>JXCR01144969.1:4540-43546 GCA_002079205.1 Phalaenopsis hybrid cultivar | reverse complement strand
AACGTCCTTCCGAAGCGGGCAACGGGCTTTCAATTCCGATGACCGACAGCTTCTTACGGGCAAACCCCACACCAAAAATAGTGCCGACACTACATTACTTCTAAGAAATTTCTTCAGTATTTCAAGGTGCTCCTTAGTGAATAGTTCGATTGATCCTCCAGATGTGTTTATAGCATTTGCCTTTCTCTCTTGATCCTTCCTGTCCAGGTTTCCAGTTAGTAGGCTTTCCATGAAGTTCCCAATGTTTATGTTTGATATGCCAAATCTTCTTGCAATAATCACATGCAGGATGGTTCTTCTTGACATTTGAGGCATGGGAGGAATTGTGGGTGTACATAGTTGAACTTTCAGTGCTTGGTAAACCCCCATTTTCGGTCAACATCAGCTTCTACATGCTCTCTCCTCTCCTGAATTCAACAAAGGTTGGCGCTTTGTTCTCATTATCCTCTCTCTCGCCTCATCCAATTTTTGAGTCAATCCTAAAGAATTTGATGGTCCTCTTCTTTTCGATGATGAATTTAAACGTCATAGCATCTTGTGGACTTTTCCACATTTGTGTCTCAGATATATCTAATTATAGTCAATATTTTATTAGAAGGTTGAAGTATTGGGTGTTGCATAACTTGAAGGAGGTCATGAAGCTTGGTTTCGATTTCAAACAACTCTGTAGTGTTCTCAGTGCTAGAATATATTTCTCTAGCAGCCTCCCAGATTTCTTTGGCAGTTTTGTAGAACAAAAATTTTCTTCCACATTGGTGTCGTTAAGTTGACTAGCCAAGAAATAACCATATGATCTTGATTCTTCCATGAACGGAGTTTGGGGTCAATGATCTTAGGAATTGTGCCCTCTCTAGAGATTCATCCTCTTATTATGAACATTGAAGAAATTTATAACCATTGAGTTTATGATTTGTGATAAAGTTCAATAGTTCATGAGTATTTTGGAAATAACTCCTGATCTCTAACTCACAATTCACCTTCGGAGTAGAACTTATCGTCTTCATCACATACTTTGTCATCAACCTAAAGTGTATTTAGAGTTGCTTCTAGTTGTTGGTTTAAAATAGACTCCAATTGATTGTTGTTGCTATTGTGTATATTGTTGTTGCTGTTGTAGAAAACAGATGATGGTGGCAAAACCTGAAAATAAACCACTCTATAAGGAAGGTCCGACGGAGGAGGGCCTACAACCAAGGATTCCCTTTGTAAGGAGGATTCCAAAGAGGGCCAGCAACCTGCAAGAAGATTGTTGTCTACATAAAAGAGGAGATTTTCAGTGACATGCAGGGGTTCCCATGTTAGGGGAAGGAATTGCAACTAGATTTGGCGAGAACTGAGAACATGGAAGAAATTGGATGTTAGCTGCAAGGATGAGACTGGCTGTCAGAACTTCTTCAGGATAGCCTTCAAGAATCTCAAAGTTTGTTGATGTTGGAAAGCCTTCAGTAGGGTGCGGGTAGCAAACTTTTGCTTCTGCTGAGAGGATAGATTTGGGATGCCTACACTGAAACTAGCGCTGCAAGGAAGCTCTGTGATGGATTTGGTTGCAGGCAAAACAATGGCAAGGAAGACCACAAATTTCTTGTCGGAAGACCAGAGGAGATTTTTGGTGAGGATGAAAGGATTTTCAGCCAGTAAGATGGGAGAGTTCCTATTAGAAAGACAGAGGAGATTGTCGGGACCTCTGGGAAGAACGGATTTTCGACTGGCTTGCAAGCTGGCAGGGGATTAGAGAGGTTTCAATGGCAGAGAAGCTAAGGTTTTGGTTCAAAGCTCTGATACCACGTAAAATTCACTTGGGAAGGAAAATTTCTTCCTTCATTATTCACAAATAGGGTGCATATATATAGGGAAATCAGTCCCTCCTTGTTTACAAACTTACCAAACATATCTCACCTAAATTAGGAAAGGAAATAATTATGAATAAAAAAAAATACAAAAAATAGGAAGGGAGTAAATCAATCAAAGGTTCTCTAAGATATCACAATCAAATCCTCTAAAATTTGGAGGTGGTGGCAGGCCCACATGAGAGAGGTTAATATAGAAAGGACCAAATATTCTCAGATTTCGACAATATCCTCATCACTAACTCCATATAAATTGTACCCTCGCTATTTATTCTTTTTAAAAATTAATAAATAATTCAATGGCTATGAGGTCCAAGATGTAGGCAGACCTCATCGAACCACAATAATTTTCTATGCATGTGTTCCAGTATCTGTTTCATTCAATTACTTCTCAACATGATTTTTTCTCACTAATATTATCCTAACACGACACAAGTTTAGCTTTAAAGCCCTTGATTTGATGACATTAATACAAAGTTGAAAGCTTCTAGATTATTACATAATTATAAGCAAATTGACGATATAGTCATTCACCATGTCGGTTCAGTACAAATTTTGAAATCTTTCAGAACTCTCTAATAGAGAAAAAAAACAACTTAAATCTACCATAATCCTAACATTACCATGGATAGCACAAACAAACTTGAATAAATCCATAACGGCCACTATACAATTCACTCAATGATCTACATNGTCTCAATTCTAGTTTTCTAAGATGGTCCATAGGAATTTCTAGAGCTAGAACCTAGGCTCTAAGGAGAAGAAGAAAAGACCTCACAAAAATAAGGTCAACACCATTGAGTTTATGATTTGTGATAAAGTTCAATAGTTCAGGAGTATTTTGGAAATAACCCCTGATCTCTGACTCACAATTCACCTTCGGAGTAGAGCTTATCGTCTTCATCACATACTTTTTCATCAACCTAAAGTGTATTTAGAGTTGCTTCTAGTTGCTGGTTTAAAATAGACTCCAATTGATTGTTGTTGCTATTGTGTATATTGTTGTTGCTGCTGTAGAAAACAGATGATGGTGGCAAAACCTGAACATAAACCACTCTATAAGGAAGGTCCGACGGAGGAGGCCCTACAACCAAGGATTCCCGTTGTTAAGGAGGATTCCAAAGAGGGCCAGCAACCTGCAAGAAGATTGTTGGCTACATAAAAGAGGAGATTTTCAGTGACATGCAGGGGCTCCCATGTTAGGGGAAGGAATTGCAACTAGATTTGGCGAGAACTGAGAACATGGAAGAAATTGGATGTTAGCTGCAAGGATGAGACTGGCTGTCAGAACTTCTTCAGGATAGCCTTCAAGAATCTCAAAGTTTGTTGATGTTGGAAAGCCTTCAGTAGGGTGCGGGTAGCAAACTTTTGCTTCTGCTGAGAGGATAGATTTGGGATGCCTACACTGAAACTAGCGCTGCAAGGGAGCTCTGTGATGGATCGCACTTGCAGGGATGGAATTGGTTGCAGGCAAAACAATGGCAAGGAAGACCACAAATTTCTTGTCGGAAGACCAGAGGAGATTTTTGGTGAGGATGAAAGGATTTTCAGCCAATAAGATGGGAGAGTTCCTATTAGAAAGACAGAGGAGATTGTCGGGACCTCTGGGAAGAACGGATTTTCGACTGGCTTGCAAGCTGGCAGGGGATTAGAGAGGTTTCAATGGCAGAGAAGCTAAGGTTTTGGTTCAAAGCTCTGATACCACGTAAAATTCACTTGGGAAGGAAAATTTTTTCCTTCATTATTCACAAATAGGGTGCATATATATAGGGAAACCAGTCCCTCCTTATTTACAAACTTACCAAACATATCTCACCTAAATTAGGAAAGGAAATAATTATGAATAAAAAAAATACAAAAAATAGGAAGGGAGTAAATCAATCAAAGGTTTTCTAAGATATCACAATCAAATCCTCTAAAATTTGGATGTGGTGGCAGGCCCACATGAGAGAGGTAAATATAGAAAGGACCAAATATTCTCAGATTTCTAAAATTTTCTCACTAATATTATCCTAACACGACACAAGTTTAGCTTTAAAGCCCTTGATTTGATGACATTAATACAAAGTTGAAAGCTTCTAGATTATTACATAATTATAAGCAAATTGACGATATTGTCATTCACCATGTCGGTTCAGTACAAATTTTGAAATCTTTCAGAACTGTCTAATAGAGAAAAAAAACAACTTAAATCTACCATAATGCTAACATTACCATGGATAGCACAAACAAACCTGAATAAATCCATAGCGGCCACTATACAATTCACTCAATGATCTACNGAAGATATTAAGGGCTGAGAGATCAATGGGGCACTCGAGGAGGAGACGAAGCCCGCAAAACTCGAGCATGTGGCAGGGCGGGTAATGGAGACCGCTCCCTTTGCTCAAACATGTCTTCAGAAAGAAAAAAAATGCTTAGAAAATCAATAAACTCTTACTAGCTCGGGGAAGAGAACAACGAGGTAAATGCCTACCAGCTTCATTGCAGAATCGGAGAAGACCGGCTCTGCAAAATCTCTTCACCCTAACGATCTTGGAAGGGAACACTCGAGGCTATTAATCAAAAATAATAATTACACTTTAAAACGTGAAGTTCCGTGCAATGGGGAACGCCAAGATCAAATTCTCACTAAACTATTAAAATTCATGATAAATTTTCAATTTTTTTATATTAATTTTATCAAATTCTCAACGATTGTTTGTCACATGTAAATGAATTTTTTAATATTCATTTAAAATAAAGAAGAAAAAATTATATATTCAGCACAAAACTTTTATGTAATTACATAGCTCATATTTAAAATATCATATTTGCATAGATAGCATTTTGATATTTTAAATCTATGCATGAAAAGATGCATTTGACTTTCAAAAAATAATAATTGGGCTATTTCATATGTGATATTAAAGATTTTAATGTTGTGTGTAAATATGGGAGTTTTAAGTGTGGGATGTGATACATAAGAATTGTAAGTTATATTTGTAAATGCCTCCCATTAAAAATGATCATAGAAGTATTTTTTTTTTTCAATTTTTTAACTCCTACCTGAGGGGCTTGGCCACCTCTCCCTCAGTCGGCATTCCCTCTTGCGGGAATACATTCTCGTCGGTGTCCTCCCCTTACAACGAGTGGCTCGAGTCGTTGGGGCTCTGACAATTAGTGGGGCGGCGCCGGTTTTGTGGCGCCTAGAGTCTTGAGCAACCCTCCGCGCAAACGTACATTTTGGTCATATTTTTATATGCAAAATTCATTTATTATGGATACTTACATACCTTACTCGCTCCTTCCCTAGTTCGTTCGCCTAGTCTTGCGAGGTATGTCGATGCGTGGTCTGGAAACCAACAGCTTGAAGCAAGCCGAGAAAATGGTACACTAATCGTGATGAGGGGGAAAGTGAGTTCCTGTTTAAAAATCAATGGCATTCCTTTCCTAACAAGCCTTTCGGGCTTCGTGTTAGAAGAAACCGCTATGTTAGGAATCCTTTATCATGGATTTTTCTATAAGAACCCATGTGAGTTCCAAATCCTAAGCTCATGAAACCCACAGTCGAAATTCAAATTTCTCACAATTTTTGCGGCTCCAATATTCTATGGAGAGATTGGAGCACTTCGAACTTGAAGGATGAAAAAGCCCTTGGGTTATTTCATTGTCCAAGTTATGAGGAGTTTTCTTTAAGGAATTGAAGAGTAACCTCACTTGATTAGCCAAATTTGAAAGTAGCCGCACTATGCATCAATAAATCAAAGCTTATGATCCTATGTAAGAACATTATGGTGGGTCTAGCTTGCAATTGAGCACATTGGTTTGCATTTTCTTGCTTGTCCTTGCATGATGCTTTGCTTGTAGAATTTCACACTTATCACTTCAGCTCGATCAACCACCTTAGGACCAATTGACCGTTCACTTTTGTCTGATTCGGGTCCGCACCTGACCAACCACATTGGCCATGAGACCCGATCGACCACCCTGCTCAATTGATCAAATTCATTTGCATGTTGTGTTTCTTGCATGTGTATTTCCATCTCTTCCATGTTTGAGTGCACCAAAAAAATATATTTTTGAACATTTGTTATGTTAAACTCATTGCATGAAAACTCAAATTTTATCTTTGGCATTTGCTTGCACATGTTGTCTCAATGATCACCAGCACTCGTGTTACCATCACATACATATGCCACCATATGTGTGGGGCATGATACTTGCACATCTCTGTTGAGTGATGGCTAGCAAAGCTAGCCCACCAATGTGCAAATCTCCTAAATTGTGAACATGTCGTCCCACTTCTTATGGCCTCACACTTGAATGCCACAATCCTCTCATGTCGTGTACTCAATTCGGGTCATGTCTCAGATACACTGAACTCGTTGAGCGCACAACATGCATGCACTTGAGTTCATAATTTCCATTATGTTTGATGTTTGAGTCACCTTTCTGCATCCATCATGGTCGCTCATACCTCGATTGAGTAANATCTGCTGCACTAACATGGAAAATAAAATATGATATCAGACCATCAAGTCAGCCAGAAGAAGAAAACAAAGCTGAAAACATCTAAAAGAGAAAACAAAGCAGAAATAGCAAAAAGTGGAAACATTTTAAATCAATTGAAAGTGCTCATCACGGAGGTCTTGTTTTTTTTTCTCTAGGTCAAGCATTTTTTGCAGCACTCAAATTCATTGACCTNGCAGAAATAGCAAAAAGTGGAAACATTTGAAATCAATTGAAAGTGCTCATCACGTAGTTCTTGTTTTTTTTTCTCTAGGTCAAGCATTTTTTGCAGCACTCAAATTCGTTGACCCCAAAAAGACAGCATGGATGCCATTATAAGTAAGGTTCAAATTTTCAAAACTGTGTGATAAATTAGAAGGCAACCTGTACAAGGGNATGGATGCCATTATAAGTAAGGTTCAAATTTTCAAAACTGTGTGATAAATTAGAAGGCAACCTGTACAAGGGCAGCCAACAACCAAGCTCTTCCCCCTCCTCTCCCATCACAACCTCCTTTGCCTTCAAAGAAAGCCTTGCGAGTTCTTCCCACCCCATCCAGTCTGGAAAACTGGTCTTCTCATCANTGTACAAGGGAAGCCAACAACCAAGCTCTTCCCCATCTTCTCCCATCACAACCTCCTTTGCCTTCAAAGAAAGCCTTGCGAGTTCTTCCCACCCCATCCAGTCTGGAAAACTGGTCTTCTCATCATGACCATAAAACATGACGTACTCTGAATGCATTGATATAAGATCATCCATCATGAAACGCCCGATCTTCATTGTCGCCTCCGTAGCATATATCTTCATAAAACCCCACGTAAGCCCGACAAATCCCACCAGAAAAGCAAAAAATACTACCAAGCCAAAATATTTCACCTCACCTTAGCGGAAAATCTTGGGTGTCGAGTGAGAAATGNAAGATCATCCATCATGAAACGCCCAATCTTCATTGTCGCCTCCGTAGCATATATCTTCATAAAACCCGACGTAAGCCCAACAAATCCCGCCAGAAAAGCGAAAAATACTACCAAGCCAAAATATTTCACCTCACCTTAGCGGAAAATCTTGGGTGTCGCGTGAGAAATGGCATCCCAAGCATCCCAGCAGGCGAGGAGATGAGAACGACATCGATGAGGGACACATCCCATAGATGCAAGTTCTTAGCTGTTTTATACCACGGCTCGGCGCTGATGAAGCCCGATAGGTCAAGCTCATGGCTAGCTGAGATCGGGCTGAAGATATTAAGGGCTGAGAGATCAATGGGGCACTCGAGGAGGAGACGAAGCCCGCAAAACTCGAGCATGTGGCAGGGCGGGTAATGGACACCGCTCCCTTTGCTCAAACATGTCTTCAGAAAGAAAAAAAATGCTTAGACAATCAATAAATTCTTACTAGCTCCGGGAAGAGAACAACGAGGTAAATGCCTACCAGCTTCATTGCAGAATCGGAGAAGGCCGGCTCTGCAAATCTCTTCACCCTAACGATCGTGGAAGGGAACACTCCGAGGGTATTAATCAAAAATAATATTTANTCATTGCAGAATCGGAGAAGACCGGCTCTGCAAAATCTCTTCACCCTAACGATCTTGGAAGGGAACACTCGAGGCTATTAATCAAAAATAATAATTACACTTTAAAACGTGAAGTTCCGTGCAATGGGGAACGCCAAGATCAAATTCTCACTAAACTATTAAAATTCATGATAAATTTTCAATTTTTTTATATTAATTTTATCAAATTCTCAACGATTGTTTGTCACATGTAAATGAATTTTTTAATATTCATTTAAAATAAAGAAGAAAAAATTATATATTCAGCACAAAACTTTTATGTAATTACATAGCTCATATTTAAAATATCATATTTGCATAGATAGCATTTTGATATTTTAAATCTATGCATGNTAAACTCTTACTAGCTCGGGGAAGAGAACAACGAGGTAAATGCCTACCAGCTTCATTGCAGAATCGGAGAAGACCGGCTCTGCAAAATCTCTTCACCCTAACGATCTTGGAAGGGAACACTCGATGCTATTTATCAAAAATAATAATTACACTTAAAAAACGTGCTGTTCCGTGCAATGGGGAACGCCAAGATCAAATTCTCACTAAACTATTAAAATTCATGATAAATTTTCAATTTTTCTTTATTAATTTTATCAAATTCTCAACGTTTGTTTGTCACATGTAAATGAATTTTTTAATATTCATCCGACAAAATCATAAAATAAAGAAGAAAAAATTATATATTCAGCACAAAACTTTTATGTTATTACATAGCTCATATTTAAAATATCATATTTGCATAGATAGCATTTTCATATTTTAAATCTATGCATGAAAAGATGCATTTGACTTTCAAAAAATAATAATTTGGCTATTTCATATGTGATATTAAAGATTTTAATGTTGTGTGTAAATATGGGAGTTTTAAGTGCGGGATGTGATACATAAGAATTGTAAGTTATATTTGTAAATGCCTCCCANAATAATTGGGCTATTTCATATGTGATATTAAAGATTTTAATGTTGTGTGTAAATATGGGAGTTTTAAGTGTGGGATGTGATACATAAGAATTGTAAGTTATATTTGTAAATGCCTCCCATTAAAAATGATCATAGAAGTATTTTTTTTTTTCAATTTTTTAACTCCTACCTGAGGGGCTTGGCCACCTCTCCCTCAGTCGGCATTCCCTCTTGCGGGAATACATTCCCGTCGGTGTCCTTCCCTTACAGCGAGTGGCCCGAGGGCGGCGCCGGTTTTGTGGCGCCTAGAGTCTTGAGCAACCCTCCGCACAAACGTACATTTTGGTCATATTTTTATATGCAAAATTCATTTATTATGGATACTTGCATACCTTACTAGCTCCTTCCCTAGTTCGTTCGCCTAATCTTGCGAGGTATGTCGATGTGTGGTCTGGAAACCAACAGCTTGGAGCAAGCCGAGAAATGGTACACCAATCGTCATGAGGGTGAGAGTGAGTTCTTGTTTAAAAATCAATGGCATTCCTTTCCTAACAAGCCTTTCAGACTTCGTGTTAGAAGAAACCGCCATGTTAGGAATCCTTTATCATGGATTTTTCTATAAGAACCCATGTGAGTTCCAAATCCTAAGCTCATGAAACCCACAGTCGAAATTCAAATTTCTCACAATTTTTGCGGCTCCAATACTCTATGGAGAGATTGGAGCACTTCGAACTTGAAGGATGAAAAGCCCTTGGGTTATTTCATTCTCCAAGTTATGAGGAGTTTTCTTTAAGGAATTGAAGAGTAACCTCACTTGATTAGCCAAATTTGAAAGCAGTCGTACTATGCATCCATAAATCAAAGCTTGCGATCCTATGTAAGAACATTATGGTGGGTCTAGCTTGCAATTGAGCACATTGGTTTGCATTTTCTTGCTTGTCTTTGCATGATGCTTTGCTTGTAGAATTTCACACTTATCACTTCAGCTCGATCAACCACCTTAGGACCAATTGACCGTTCACTTTTGTTTGATTCGGGTCCGCACCCGACCAACCACATTGGCCATGAGACTCGATCGATCACCCTGATCAATTGATCAAATTCATTTGCATGTTGTGTTTCTTGCATGTGCATTTGCATCGCTTCCATGTTTGAGTGCACCAAAAAAATATATTTTTGAACATTTGTTATGTTAAACTCATTGCATGAAAACTCAAATTTTATCTTTGGCATTTGCTTGCACATGTTGTCTCAATGATCACCAGCACTCGTGTTACCATCACATACATATGCCACCATATGTGTGGGGCATGATACTTGCACATCTCTGTTGAGTGATGGCTAGCAAAGCTAGCCCACCAATGTGCAAATCTCCTAAACTGAGAACATGGGGTCCCACTTCTTATGGCCTCACACTTGAATGCCACAATCCTCTCATGTTGTGTACTCAATTCGGGTCATGACTCAGATACACTGAACTCGTTGAGCACACAACATGCATGCACTTGAGTTTATAATTTCCATTATGTTTGATCTTTGAGTCGCCTTTCTGCATCCATCATGGTCGCTCATACCTCGATCAAGTAATCATGATGTGTTGATCTTATTGCATACTTGCACATGCATTGCATGTGTGTCTTAATAGAAAATTAGACTCGTTGGGTGAGTGACGTTGTGTTGATTGTGATGATATGAGCATTGCTTGTCGAGTAAATCTCGGTGAGCAGTGTGAGTTATTGCATCACGATCAACACAAGTATGATTGTGTTAAGGTTCAAAGGGTTCTAACGTATGTCACCATGCATGTTACAAACCTGCATTTAATGACCCTATTTTAAAATAAAAATTATAATTTATCTATTAAGGGTATCCGCCTTATTTTAAAATTATGTAAGTAGTAAAACTAGGCCAATTTGAGGCCAACTCTTTAAAAATCCTCTTGGTTGATGTACAATAGACCCTTTGGATCTTTAGGATGGGGTTGGCTTTGGTGAACCCATCAAAGTTATACAGTAGCACTTACCCTTGCACTGCACATACACTTAGATATTGTGACTATGACACTTTCTTTTGATGATATGTTAGGCTAGGACTAGAATGATTAGCTAATTTTTTTAATGTTCTAGCTATTATTCGTTACTATTTAGTTTCCCTAGCCATACATTTTTTTTATTGTTGTTTTGTGTGTTTACTAGAGTTTGAGACTTGTGCACTAGCATATATTAGGGTAGTTTTCTTGCATAGAGTTATGCCTAAAATGAATAAAAAGGGAGGAGCAAGTAATGATTTAAAAACTATTTTTTTTTTGTAGGTGTTGCTAATGCTCTCATGCCACTAGGCATGGGTCATTATTCTTTGCATGAATATAACACGTGTTAACCTCTTCTACAGGTTGAGTCTTGTTTTGAAATTTCAAAATGTATTTTTAGAGTCCTTAAGGAGTCTATATAAGAAATATGGTATGGGCACGGGTTTCGACATAACGCATCAAACAACATGACAAGGACAAGGAGCAGATACTCGTGTCCCGTCCTTAATTCCAAATTTTTATTCATGTATAGAATTAGGACTTAGCATGTATATGCGGAGTCCGACCGCTTTTTCTACTTTCTGGGATATGTTGTAAGTCCAACAGCATGTATGTCTTTTATATATTTATTTGACTTGTTTTAAATTATTTTTCATGCCTGATATTTTCTCTTTCTTATCTTGTTGTTTGTTTGTACTTAATGAAAAATGCTATCTAGGCTCATTAAGGACCCAAAAAGATTTTCTTAAAAGTCCTAATAATAATAAATTCAAGATTAAAAAAAATTAGGATTAAAATATTCTAATTTTAAAATGAGCAATTTACTTTCTGCTTTACTTTCTTGTATGGCTTTCGGGACTATTTTAAATGAGTTGCATAACATAACAATCACTCAAATCATCTATAATAGAGCCTCCACATTTAAATTTAGCTACAAACAACTACTCTATTTTGCATGTCCCGAAAAGATGTCCTCGTGCTCCATCAATCGACTAAGCCAAGCATAAAATTTCAACCTAGGAGGTTGTCTAGCATGTCGGCTCTCCTAACCCAAATGGGATGTAATTCTTTTATGGAAGTGTTTTGGCTTTGTAGTTGGGCCTCTCTTTCCTCTTCCATTCCACTGGCATCTTTGACATGTAATTGATGGGTACAAGTCCCATTTTTACCTATTCCACCTCTTAGAGAGTCATCGGAAATTAGAGGTTTCTTTCCTCTAGCCTTAGAGCTACCGATATTCCCTTAGATAATGCCATTCAAGGATTGCTTATAAGTGGTCCCTGATCGGCAACTTTCTTGAACAACACAATTTATGTAGACTTAGGGCCTCTATAGCTTGAGATAATATATCCATTGTATCATGACCTGGCTATCATTACCTGCTGACGGATTCCTCCCCTTTCCGTTGACATAACTTTTAAGCCCTGTTAATTCCTTTGGAAAATCATTAATATCATCTCGTGGACCTTGCATGCCTAGGTGTCACCGCTCATAGGGGATACAGTGATTCACCCTCTGCCATATGACTAGATATAAGTATCAAAAGCATCGAGATTATCTCGCTTAAGATAATTTAAATCCTTTGGTTTCCCAAATAACCAAATATCACAAATATTGTAAGCAAGACCCTATTTTTTGGGAGTATTCTTGAGCATCCCTTAAGATGTACATAACCAAAGGAGTGCAATCTATTGGGAGCTGTTCATGGCCTAGAACAAGCAAAAAACTTGAATCTCTCATTATGGGTTATTTTATGGGGTTTTTTGGATATGATTTCAAAGCATTTTCGATCTGATCTTGTTTCAGACGATGCTTTTAGGCAATCGCGTGAATGTTACCTTACGAAAGTTGTACAAGTTCTTTTTAATTATTTGTCTATTTTATTCATATTTTGTTTCTCTCAAATTCTTCTTTTCTTTGAATTATCTTCATGATTCAAAAGAGAGACATATTTGGAAAGAGAATTATACTAAAACGTAAGACAAGCTGAAAACTCCAAAAGTTCATACGTAAAGAATGAAAACAAGAGCAATAACATAGACTTGAAAACTAACATTACGTAGCTTTTATTCATGTGATGGACCCACTATTTATAGGAATAGGTCAATATATAATTATACATCGTGACCTTACAGTACATGGGTGCGGCTGGAGCATCGTACTTTGTACATAAATTGGGCATATGGGACATGCTAATGTCATCGACTAGAAACCTTAAGATTGAGTGATTATAAAGCTGGGTAGTCTCTTTGCTAGGTGAATATTTGTCAAAAGTTCATAGAAACCATCTAAAAGATGGAGGGTTTGTTTACTCTTCCCGGTCTAATACGAATTAGGAAGAATAAGCTCTGTTAGGCAGTACCAATCAACTAGATTACTTAGTGGTGATTCTCATTTATCCATTAAGGGAACTCAGCTTCTTCGTTAAGATGAATTGGTCAGTTGAGTGTGCAGTCTTAGTGCATCCATGGTAGGCTATTGTGAGCCCTCACCACTTCTTTGGTTGTCCATGAGATTTATTTGTGATTTGTGTTGTCACATTTTTTTATTTGTGTGTGTGTGTATACTTCAATAATTCCAACACAAATCTTGAGGAGATCAAACGACTATAAATAGAGGCGTGTGAAAGAAGTTTGAGACTAAAGAATTAAAATTTTACTAGCAAGCAACCGATCAATTTTATGGCAGAATCGATTGACATAGAGATTTTACCGACGGAATCTGCTGACCAATTGATCCATCAAACGAGAGAGCACAAACAAGTGAATGTGTATTATCAACTTACCGAATCTCCCTGAGCACCCTACAGTTGGACGACATAGCTAGTCGATGCAAAACATCAACTCACCAAAGCCAAATTTCACTTACATTCTAATGTAAGTTTTACTCAATAGACACATTGATTCAATTGTTTGGACAGTTCTAATAATTGTTCTTTCCTTTTCTATTTATATTTTGAGACTCCTGTAAATAGGAGGTCATGAAATCAAAAAAGGGACTTTTGGATCCTCACATCTGGAGTTCTCTCTCTCTTTCTTTTCTCTCATCTAAGCCTAAATCTCAGAGCATGTTTCAGAAGACAATTTATGATTCAACATCCTAAAAGGTGATGCGATGAGCGTGGACATGCCACAAATGAGAAGCATAGAAAATTGCAAAGGAAACCTTAACAAAGGGACACAATGTTGATGGAATTCAATATATAATTAGTGAACTAAGAATTCCAACAACAAGTTCAAGAGTTAAGGGAATAATTGATGGGTTAATTGGAGGTCTTACAACAAGCAATCTAGTGAAGGAATGATCAACTTTCGCTTCCCAAGGTTGAATCTAGAGGAACTTTCCATCAGGGGTCCCACTCGAGCGATCGTTGACAACTAACAGGTGAGTCAGTAACCAAGTGACTGAAGGGGAAGGAGACTCCTAATAACTAGTCTGCAATCGAAGTACCTACTCAGTCTGCCCTTGATTATGCTTTCATTTGATAGATTTTGGAGGATATACCACCAATAAAATTAAGATTAACTCATCTAGATCCCCACAAGGGTAAAAGTGATATGACCAACCACATGTTCTCTTTCAAATTGTCAATCGACATACTGCATATTAGCGACGCAACGAAGTGTTACCTCTTCCTGAAGACACTCAAGAAGTTAACCCTTTTGTGATTCCTCAATCTTAAAGTTGGTATCATTCCAACTTTTGTTGAATTCTAAAAGCTTTTTGTGGCACACTTTGCTAACATACAGAATCCAAGGAAGAAGCCTTAGGCTCTACTTCAGATAAAGTAAGGTGAAAATGAAAGCCTTCATTCTTACATCAATTGATTCTAGAAAGACATGATGGATATACAAGATTTGTAACCTTTAATTTCTCACACTCCTTTGATATAGAGGGTTAGAGAGGGGTGACTTAAGTACGAATTGAATCTACTCAAATGAAAATATTTCTCAAGCTAATGGAAATGGCCATAATGCACAACCATTCTGAAGAGGTGATACACCAAAAATTTATGCATTTTTAGACCATATTTTATTCTCATTTTTTGTGATATTACACTTTAAAGGAATGTATTTTTTATATTTTATTACAAGTTGTTGATTTTAGGAATTGGAGCAAAAATGAAGAGAAAAAGGACGGAATTTAGAGTCAAAATGAAATTTTTGATGATTTGTTTATCTCTGACAGTGCCAGACTGGGCGCTGACGACGTCGTTTGACAATGAGCACGTATTTTATTTACAGACCACTAGCGCCGACGATGCTAGTGTTGGTGCCGACCCTATTTCTAGAAGATTCAACAAATTTGGACGCTTTTTGAAGAGTTTTAGGATGCACCTATTGGAAAACTGACCTTAGGCTGTATTTAGAGCCAAAATTAATCAGAAAATACCCTTCTTTGCCCCCTTTCGTGCCTCTTTGCAACCTTCAACCACTTTCTACTTTCTTTCAGGTCATTCCACACCATTAGTCATTTAGTTCTTTTATAGCTTTGAGTTTTTGTGGTGATTTTAGGTGTAAATTTTTCTCTAAGAAAGTGTTGGAGAGGGAGAGAAGTGAGAGATTTCTTCTTCCTACATTTCCTAAGAGAGGCTACAAGGGCTTTGCTTTGAGAAAGAGTTTCAGATAAGTGTTTTTTGTTTATTATTATTGTATGAACATTCTTTTATATATGAAATTTGTGTTTTGTTATATCTTTCTCATGAAGTCTGAGTAGTTTCCTTTATCTTTCTCCCTACTCTGAGATATGGTGAATGAAGAGATAATTTGGATGTGTCAATGTTAAAATATAAAATAAATTGTGATGGTTTTTCAACTCCGTTCTTAATTTACTTTTTGATTTGGCCAATTAAATTGTTAAAATATGTTGTGAAACCTATGATCAGGTAATTGGAGTATGAGTTCTACAATAGAGTGAGAATCACATTTAATTCCATGAAGGAGTATTTCGTTCATGGAATTAAGTGCAAATAAATAGGGAAATATTCATTGTTGGGTGTACAATTGGAGATTTTTAGGGTGACAGACTAAAATCCCCAATTTGATCTTAGTATTTAAGAACAAAAGTGAGAGTTAGCCTTCAAGGGAAGGGAAGTGGGAGCTCTGGAGTGGGAGTCAGTATCCTCCTAGCCTAGCCACAGATTTAGGGACTAAATCTGAGATTAACCAATGATTTTCTATAACAGTGAATCAGAGTAGAGCATTAAAATTACTCCTATTTGGCAGAATACATATTTAAACCATTTATTTCATCTCATTTCACCAAAAAACTCATTGTAGTGGGAATAATACTTTTTCATATTAGAAAACTTCATCACATAAACATAGTTTAGTAGTTACTGTTTTAAACTTTGCATTTAAATTTTGCTAGTAGTTAATAATTTAGTTCTGATAGTATTTCAAACATTCAAAATTAGTGATAGTAATTTTGTTTTATTTCTTTGAATTTCCTAGTTAATTTATCACTTCAAATTTAAACCTTTATCATAAGATCGATATTTGGGACTTAAATAGAAAGTCTTATATTTTTTTGATAATGATACGTATACTTGCATAGAATCCCAATATTAAGTGTTTAACTTTTTCATTCATAAAATACCACATCAAAATTTTTGGCACCGTTGTAAAGTAGAGTCAACTTTATAAATTTTACACAACTATATTTTCCGGGACTAAGTTTTTGGCGTCGTTGTCTGGGAATGTAACGATAAATTAAATAGATTTGGTAAATTAGGAAATTTAGAGATAAAATATAAAAAATCAAAAAACATAATAAAATAAAAAATTTAAGAAAATATATAACTATATATATTAAGAGTATTTTTAAGAAATTTTTCTTTACTTAATATATTTGCTTATGCAAAATATTGGATCTAAAGGTTTAGTACATTACGATTCAGAATTAGAACTTACTATTAGAAAAATTCAAAAACAACAAAAAGAAACTAAAGATTTGAACAAAATGGCAAATAACTTAGATAATCAAATAAATAAAAACCGACAAAGACCTTTAAGAGATTATGCTAATCCGACAGCAGATGAACTTCACTTAGCTATTCAAAATCCTGATGTTGTTGCTAATTCATTTGAGTTTAAACCTGTTATTATTCAAATGGTACAAAATAATCAATTTAGAGGAACACCTACTGAAGATCTTAACTTACATCTTGCTATTTTTCTTGAAATATGTGCTACTTTTAAATATGATGGAGTGTCTAATGATGTTGTTAGGCTTAGACTTTTACCTTTTTCATTAAGGGATAAAGCTAAAGCTTGGTTAAAATCATTACCATGTGGATCTATCAGAACTTGAAGAGAACTATCACAAAAATTTTTGGCTAAATATTTTCCACCCTCGAAAACCGCTAAGCTTAAAAACGATATTACATATTTTTCTCAGTTTGAAGGGGAATCGATATATGAAGCCTAGGAAAGGTTTAAGGTTCTCTTGAGAAAATACACCATGCTTTACCAGATTGGTTAATAATTCAAACTTCTTACAATGGATTAGTAGGATCACTTAGATTTATTATAGATGTTGCTGCAGGTGGATCAATAATATCAAAACCTTTTGATGAAACATACTCTTTAATAGAAGAAATGACTACTAATAATTTTTAATGGCCCTCTGAATGGGTAAATCCTAAGAGAGCAGCTAGTATTCATGACTCTATGTAATGTCTTATTTAGCATCTCAAATTGCTGCTATATCAAAAATATTGATCAAATTAGAGTGAACTATTCTCAAATACCACCAGTATTAGAGGAAAATTCACTAGGGCATATAATTGATACTCAATCATCTTATGAAACTTTGAATGCTATAAATAATCGAAATAAAAATCTCTATTCTAATTATTACAACCCTGGATGGAAAACTCACCCTAATTTTAGTTAGAATAATTATAACAATTTAGTAAACCCTTTAGAAAATTTAAACAACCAAGGAAATCCTAATTATCGACCTTATTATCCTCCTGGATTTAACTCTAACCCTAACCCATAAGTTAAGGAAACAAAATTGACAATGGAAAAAGTAATATTGAATATGGGAAATCAAATACAAAATCAATGGACTGTTATAAGAAATATTGAAAATTAATTAGGACATATTGCTACCGCTCTTAGTAACAGACTTTTAGAAAATCTTTCAAGTACTGTGGAAGTTAGTCCAAAAGATCAAAATAAAGAGCAAATTAAAGCTATTCAATTACGAAGTGAAAAAGAAGTTGAAACAAGAATCCAAAGAGAAACTAAATTTGATGAGGATAAAGGAAGAGATTGAAAGTGATCATAATGAAAACAAACAAATACAAGTTTCCTTAAAAAAAACCACTACCTCTGTTTCCTCAATGATTGAAGCAAAAGAATAAAGACAAAAAATTTACAAAATTTTTGGAAATCATTAAGAAGTTAATGATAAGCATTCCTTTCATTGTGGCTTTGGAACAAATGCCAAGTTATGTGACATTTATGAAAAATATACTAAACAAGAAAAGAAAGTTTGTAGATCATCAGACTGTTGCACTCAGTGAAGAGTGTAGTGCTATTATTCAGAAAAAGCTTCCTAAATAATTAAAAGATCCTAGTAGTTTTACTATACCTTATGTAATTGGTGAAATTTTTTTTGGAAAAGCCTTATGTGATTTAGGAGCGAGTATCAATCTTATGTCTCTATTGATTTTTAAACGTTTAGATTTAGGAGAGATTTCCCCTACTACTGTAATTCCTTATCTAGTTGATTGATCAATAACATATCTTAAAGAAGTTATAACAGATGTATTAGTAAAAGTGGTTAAATTTATTTTTCCTGTAGACTTTACAGTATTAGATATGAAGGAAGATAAAGAGATTCCTATTATTTTGGGGAGACCATTTCTTGCAACAGGGAGAGCTGTGATAAATGTACAAAAAGGAGAATTAATAATGAGAGTTAATGATCAAGAAGTAATATTTAATATTGCAAAAGCTATGAAATATCATGCAATAGAAAAGATAATAAATGTTTTAGGATGAAAGTTACTGATTATCTCAGTAATGAGCAATTTAAGAAAGTGTTTGAAGAAAAATTAAGGCAAGAAGAATTTTGTGAAAATGAGAATGAAATAAAAGAAAATAATTTAGATTATATTCAGGATAAATTTGAAACTTTAGATTTGTTGGAAAATGATAATAAAAATCTTATTCCTTCAAGTATTGAACCACCTGAACTTGAACTGAAAGTAATACCTACTCATTTAAAATATTTTTTTTAGGAGATTCACCTACATTGCCTCTTATTGTATCTTCTGAGTCAATAAAATTCAAGAATAAAAATTAATAGAAATGTTGAAAAGATATAAAAAGGCTTTTGGATGGACTTTAGAAGATATTAAAGGAATTAGTCCTTCAATTTGTATGCACAAAATTCTATTAGATGATCAATATGAACCTAAAGTTGATCCTTAGAGGAGATTAAACCCAATAATGAAATAAGTTGTTAAAAAAGAAATCTTAAAATGGTTAGATGCTGAAATTATATATCCTATATCAGATAGTTCTTGGGTGAGTCCAATTCATTGTGTTAAAAAAAAAGGAGTGACCGTTGAAGTAAATGAGAAAAATGAATTAATTTCAATAAAACAAGTTACCAGTTAGTGAATTTGTATGGACTATAGAAATTTAAACATGGCCACCAGGAAAGATCACTTTCCCTTATCCTTTCTAGACCAAATGTTGGATAGATTAGTTGTAAACAAATATTACTACTTTTTAGATGGATATACCAGTTATCATCAAATTCCAATTGCTCTTGAGGATCAAGAGAAAATAACATTTATAAGCCTTTATGGAGCATTTGCTTTTCATAGAATGTCTTTTGGACTTTGCAATGCACCTGCGACATTTCAAAGATGTATGATGTCAATTTTTAGTAATTTTATTGAACATGGAATGAAAATATTTATGAATGATTTCTCTGTATTCGGGACTTCATTTGAATTATGTTTAAATAATTTAGAAAAAGTTCTAGAATTATGTGAAAAAATCAACCTAGTATTAAATTGGGAAAATGTCAATTTATGGTTGCAGGAGAAATTGTATTTAGGCATAAAACTTCTAGAAATGACATGAAAGTAGATCCTGCAAAAATTCAAGTTATTGAAAAATTACCACCTCCTACTATGGTTAGAGTGGTAAGAAATTTTCTAGTACATGTTGGTTTCTACAGGCGTTATATAAAAAATTTTTCAAAAATAACTAGGCCATTATGTCAGCTTTTAGAAAAAGATACAAAATTTGATTTTAATGAAGATTGCATCTTATTGAAAGAAAAATTAATCACTGCACCTATGGTAGTTCCACCTGATTGGGAGAAATCATTTGAAATAATGTGCGATGTTAGTGATTATATTATCGTAGTTGTTTTAGGACAAATGCACAACCAAGTTTTTAAAGTAATATATTATGCTAGTAAAACTCGAAATGATACTCAAATTAATTACACTACTACTGAAAGAGAATTATTGGCTATTGTCTATGCCTTTGATAAATTTAGTCCTTACTTAATGGGAACCAAATGTATAGTGCATACAGATCATTCTGCTATCAAATACTTGATGCAAAAGAAGGATGCCAAACCAAGATTAATTAAATGAATACTTCTGTTGCAAGAGTTTGATTTTATTGTAGTTGATAGAAAGGGAAATGATAATCAAATAATTGATTATTTGTCTAGACTATAAAAAGAAATATTAACTAATTTTGAAAATGAAATTTTAGAAAATTTTCCTGATGAACAATTATATAATATTGATGAAATAAATATACCGTGGTATGTCGATATAGTAAATTATATTGCAAGTGATATTCTACCACCAGATATTAAGAATCAACAATTAAAAAAAATTATATATGAAAATTCTATTTTTGGGATGACCCATATTTATATAAATAATGTAAAGATCAAATTATTAGAAGGTGTGTTCCTTATGAAGAAACTTAACAAATAATTGAAAGATGTCATAATTCTGAATTTGGAGGATATTTTGGAACAAATAGAACTGCATATTAAATTTTGCAAGCTGGATTTTATTGGTCTACTCTTTTTATAAATGTTAATGAATATATTAAAAAATGCGATCGATGTCAGCGAGCAGGAAATATTTCTAGAAGAAATGAAATGCCTCTAAATTACACATTGGAAGTTGAAATTTTTGATGTGTGGGGATTATATTTTATGGGACCATTGATGCCTTCATTTGAAAATTTATATATATTACTTGTTGTTGATTATATGTCCAAAAGGATTGAAGCTATTGTTGTACCTAAATGTGATGCTCAGAGTATTTCTAAATTTTTAAATAAAAAAAATTACACAAGATATGGAATGCCGAGAGTAACTATTATAGATGGAGGATCTCATTTTAGGAATAAGAGAATCGAGAAATTAATTAAAAAAATATGATATTATGCATAGATTCTCTACTGCTTCTCATTCTCAGACCAACGGTCTAGCAGAGATATTAAATTGTAAAATAAAATGAATTTTAGAAAAAGTTGTAAATCCATATAAATTGGATTGGTCTGCTAGATTAGATACTACATTATGGGCATACATAACTACTTATAAGACTCCTATAGGAATGTCCCCATATAGACTTATTTTTGGAAAAAACATGCCACTTACCATTAGAATTGGAGCATAAAGCATTTTGGGCTATGAAAGAATTTAATTTTAATCTAAAAGATGCTAGTGAGAAAAGATTATTGCAACTCAATGAACCTGAGGAGATTAGAAATGAAGCATATGATAATGCAAAAATGTTTAAAGTGAAAATGAAAATATGACATGATCGGAAGATTATTAAAAATAAGTTTGAACCTGGATAAGAAGTTTTATTATATAATAAAAGATTGAGACTATATGCAGGAAAATTAAAATCTAGATGGTTAGGACCATTTAAAGTGATTAAAGTCTATTATTATGGAACTATTGTTATTAAAGTCAATGGGTATCGATTGAAACATTATTATGAAGGACACATGCCACAATTTAAAGAAACTTTCATGTTAAGTCATCTTGATTAAACAATAGTACGTCGGGCTGACGACGTTAAACCAAGTGCTTTGTGGGAGGCAACCCATATATAAATCTATATATATTTATATATTAATATTTTGTTTAATAAGTATTTTTAGGAAATAATAATATTTTTAATTCCTACACAATTTTATAAATCATAAATTAAAACAAATATTGGTATTGGAGGAAAAAATTAGAATCAAATTGAACAAAAAAAATAAAATACACTATTTTGGCCTTTGGCGCCGATGATACCCGTCTATATGGACCATGGTGTCGACAGCGCCATCGGGAGCACCGATGGCGTCCCAAGCAGTTTTGTGCTTTCAGTGCGAATGCGGTGGACTTTGGCAGGATTACACTTCTAAATAACCTCCTAAAGGTGTTTTTAAAGGCCTTAAAACTGCCTTGAACGATTAGAAACTTCCAAATTTTGAATTCCATGGCTTCAAATTCCAGAAATACTTCAAAGTATGGAGTTTTCAATAGAAGAAAGTTTATCAGTTTTGATTCACAGAGATTATACGACAAAGTCATTACAAATAAGAGACTTAACAAGAAAAAAGGCTTTGTCAATCATGGATTGAGTAATCCAAGTTCACATATTGAAAAAATCATTGTACAGAAATGTTGGGAAGTTCTGTGCTACATGACCAAAGGAAAATATTTACACTGATTTTGATGATATTGCACTTTAAAAAAGGGTATTTTTGATGTTTTGTTGCAGACATGATAAATTATGGTCATTGGAGCAAAAAGATGCAAAAAGGAGCGAATTTGGAGCGAGAAGGACCAAAATATGAAGATTTGAACTAGGGCGCCGACGACGAGCCCAACGGCGCCGACGACGAGATTTTTCTGAGAGTTTAGATAAAATATTTTAGAAGGCCCGCCGACGATGCCCTCGAGTCCGCCGACGGTTGGATCAGTGGTTATCTCAACAGGTGCGTTGAATGTGGATGATTTTTGAAGGAATGCTTAGGCAACTATTGGAAAAACTCTTCTACAACTTTAAGAGAAGACTTTGGCCAAAAATAGGGCAAGTGTTGGGAGAGTGTGGAGATTTTGTAGAGTGTAGAGAGTTTAATTTAGGATTAGATTGTGAGAAATTCTTCGAGAGATTGTAAGAGTGGAGGGAAAGTGAGAGATTTCTTCCTCCTTGCCGCTTCGAAGAAGAATTCTGTGTGCTGTAAAGAAAGGAAGAGATTCAGAGGAACTTTGAGGAGTTTGCTTGGGGAGGAATTAGAGATAAGTGTTATTTACTTGTTGTAGTTTTTATGACTTTTCTTTTATATATAAATTCCAAGTTTTGTCATCCCTTCCTCATGAGTTTTGAGTAGTTTTCTCTGTCTTTATCCTTGTCTTGAGATTTTGTGAAATAGTGATTTGAATTGGTTGAGCCATGAAAATATAAGGAAGTTGTGATGATCTTTTCACTTCAATCTTAATTTACTTTCAATCAGGAATTGATTTGTTTAAAATATGTTGAGTTTTACAACTAAAGTGAAGATTATATCCAAGATTTAGGGAGGTCAAAGCCAATTGATTTGTTAAAATATGTTGAGTTTTACAACTAAAGTGAAGATTACATCTAAGATTCATGGAGGTCAAAAAAATGTTTAAGAAATTGTGATGATCTTTTCACTTTGATCTTAATTTATTTTCAATCTGGTCATAAATGTTAAAGAAGTTGTGATGATCTTTTCACTTTGATCTTAATTTACCTTCAATCTGGCCAATAATGTTTAAGAAATTGTGATGATCTTTTCACTTTGATCTTAATTTGCTTTCAATTTGACCAATTATTTGTTAAAATATGTTGAGTTTTACAACTAAAGTGAAGATTACATCCAAGATTGAGGGAGGTTTTAAAATATGTTGAGTTTTACAACTAAAGTGAAGATTACATCCAAGATTTATGGAGGTCAAAATAAAATATGTTGAGTTTTACAACTAAAGTGAAGATTACATCCAAGATTTAGGGAGGTCAAAGCCATTGGAAGTATGTTGAGTTTTACAACTAAAGTGAAGATTACATCCAAGATTCAGGGAGATCAAAGCCCTTAGAAATTGGGTGCAAATAAATAGGGAAATGGTTGAGTTTTACAACTAAAGTGAAGATTACATCCAAGATTCAAGGAGGTCAAAGCCCTTGGAAATTGGGTGCAAATAAATATAGTTTTACAACTAAGGTGAAGATTACATCCAAGATTTAGGGAGGTCAAAGTCCTTGAAAGTTAGGTGCAAATAAATAGGGAAATAAAAATTATCGGGCGTAGAATTGGAGATTTTAGAGTGACAAGGTGAGCAAATTAAATAGGGAAATAAAATTATCGGGCGTAGAATTGGAGATTTTAGAGTGACAAACTAAAATCTAATAGGGAAATAATATTATCGGGCGTAGAATTGGAGATTTTAGAGTGACAGAATAAAATCCCCAACTAAGATTAGGGAGGTCAAAGTCCTTGAAAGTTGGGTGCAAATAAATAGGGAAATAAAATTATCAGGCGTAAACTTGGTGATTGAATTGATTTGTTAAAATATGTTGAGTTTTACAACTAAAGTGAAGATTACATCCAAGATTAAAATAATTTGTTAAAATATGTTGAGTTTTACAACTAAAGTGAAGATTACATCCAAGATTCAGAGAGAATTTTTTAAAATATGTTGAGTTTTACAACTAAAGTGAAGATTACATCCAAGATTCAGGGAGGTATTCGTTAAAATATGTTGAGTTTTACAACTAAAGTGAAGATTACATCCAAGATTCAGGGAGGTCCTTAAATATGTTGAGTTTTACAACTAAAGTGAAGATTACATCCAAGATTTAGGGAGGTCAAAGCTTTTGTTAAAATAAGTTGAGTTTTACAACTAAAGTGAAGATTACATCCAAGATTCAGGGAGGTCAAAGCCCTCAATATGTTGAGTTTTACAACTAAAGTGAAGATTACATCGAAGATTCAGGGAGGTCAAAGCCTTTATATGTTGAGTTTTACAACTAAAGTGAAGATTACATCCAAGATTCCAATTGATTTGTTAAAATATGTTGAGTTTTACAACTAAAGTGAAGATTACATCTAAGATTCATGGAGGTCAAACAATTGATTTGTTAAAATATGTTGAGTTTTACAACTAAAGTGAAGATTACATCCAAGATTAAAATAATTTGTTAAAATATGTTGAGTTTTACAACTAAAGTGAAGATTACATCCAAGATTCAGAGAGAATTTTTTAAAATATGTTGAGTTTTACAACTAAAGTGAAGATTACATCCAAGATTCAGGGAGGTATTCGTTAAAATATGTTGAGTTTTACAACTAAAGTGAAGATTACATCCAAGATTCAGGGAGGTCCTTAAATATGTTGAGTTTTACAACTAAAGTGAAGATTACATCCAAGATTTAGGGAGGTCAAAGCTTTTGTTAAAATAAGTTGAGTTTTACAACTAAAGTGAAGATTACATCCAAGATTCAGGGAGGTCAAAGCCCTCAATATGTTGAGTTTTACAACTAAAGTGAAGATTACATCGAAGATTCAGGGAGGTCAAAGCCTTTATATGTTGAGTTTTACAACTAAAGTGAAGATTACATCCAAGATTCGGGGAGGTCAAAGCCCTTGATATGGTTGAGTTTTACAACTAAAGTGAAGATTACATCCAAGATTCAAGGAGGTCAAAGCCCTTGGAAATTGGGTGCAAATAAATATAGTTTTACAACTAAGGTGAAGATTACATCCAAGATTTAGGGAGGTCAAAGTCCTTGAAAGTTAGGTGCAAATAAATAGGGAAATAAAAATTATCGGGCGTAGAATTGGAGATTTTAGAGTGACAAGGTGAGCAAATTAAATAGGGAAATAAAATTATCGGGCGTAGAATTGGAGATTTTAGAGTGACAAACTAAAATCTAATAGGGAAATAATATTATCGGGCGTAGAATTGGAGATTTTAGAGTGACAGAATAAAATCCCCAAGGAAATAAATTATCAATTTAGGGAGGTCAAAGCCCTTGGAAGTTGGGTGCAAATAAATAATAAAATTATCGGGCGTAGAATTGGAGATTTTAGAGTGACAGACTAAAATCCTCAATTCAGTCTTATCGTTTGGGTGCTGAAGTGTAGATGTTAGCCCTTAGGCGAGGGGAACGTGGGAGCTCCAAAGTAAGAGTTGATATCCTCCCAGCTTAGTCGCAGATTCAGTAAACAAGCATATGATTAGTCAATATCCTTTATGCCTAGACCAAAGGGTAAAGAATATGTTTGCTCCTATTTGGCACAATCCAATTTGAACTGATTCACTTTATCCATTCACTTTAATTTCTTGACAAGGAGAAGGATGCTTTCTTATATATTGAATTTCACATGAGAAACTTTATTAGAATTAGTTATTTAAGAGTTATTAAAATTACATATTTATTTCAATTGCCTATTAGCAGATAAGCAGTTTGAATTATATTGTTGTGATTAAGTATTAATTTTCTAAAATTTTAGTTTGTAGCCTCTAATATTACTCCATTTGGGATCATTATCTAGGACTCCATTAGAGCCCTGTATTACTTGAGCGATACGTATACTTGCGTTGATAAGTGTAACTTTACAATTATTGAATATTTTATACATCCATCTTTATCGAATCCATTACTTGAGCGATACATATACTTGCGTTGATAAGTGTGACTTTACAATTATTGAATATTTAATCTACTTGAGCGATACGTATACTTGCGTTGATAAGTGTGACTTTACCATTATTGAATATTTTATTTATACATATTTATCGAATCTATAACTGTTGTCAAGTTTTTGGTGCAGTTGTTGAGAAATTAAATCTTCTAGCAGCTGTATTAAAATCTTGTATTTTTAAGCATATATAAAGTCGCTGCCAAGTTTTTGGCGCCGTTGTCGGGGAGTAAACAAGAATCATAATTAGAGCACTTGAATTGCAACTTATTTTCATTTTTAGTTAACTGTTTTTCTGTGTACTGATTTCAATTATATGCGTAAATTTGGACCTGAAAATCTTATACCCTACAATTCAGAATTAAAACGCACTATTAGAAGAATTATAAAATTAAGAAGAGAACCTAGAAATCCTAACACAATGGAAAACAACTNCCAAAATTGCTAAACTTAGAAATGACATAACATCGTTTTGTCAAATTGATGGAGAGTCGATATATGAAGCTTAGGAGAGATTTAAAGATCTTCTTGGAAAGTGCCCTCATCATTCGTTACCAGATTGGTTGATAATTCAAACTTTTTATTATTGATTAGTGGGACCACTTAGATTGATTATAGATGCTGCGGCTGGTGGTTCTTTAATGTCAAAACCATTTGATGAGGCTTATTAGTTAATAGAAGAGATGGCTAGCAACAATTTTCAATGGCTCTCTGAAAGGGTAAATACTAAAAGAGTAGCTAGTATCCACGATTTTGATGCAATATCTATGTTAGCTTCGCTGATTGCTGCAATATCAAAGAAATTAGAACATTATAGAATGAATTATTCTCCAACACCTACTATGATGGAAGAGAATTCATCTGGGCAATTTGTGGATGTTCAACCTTCGTATGAGACATTAAATGCTATTAATAATAGAGCCAACAACATTTTCGAACTATTATAACCCAGGTTGGAAGAATCATTCAAATTTTAATTGGAATAACAATTCTTTTATCAACAATGGACGAACAACCCAGTGAACCCATTAGGAAATTCATCCAACTAAGGAAATGTTAATTATAGACATTGTTATCCTCCAGGATTTAACTGTAACACTCAAATTAAGAAAAAGAAGTTGTCTATGGAAGAGATGATATTAAAATGGGTCAACAATTGCAAAATTAAGGAAATTAATTACAAATTCAAGGAAATCAGTTACAAAATCAAGGATCTGTTATCAAGAATATTGAAAATAAATTAGGGCATATCACTACTGCGCTTAGTAACCGAACATTATNAACATTGCAAAATCTATGAAATACCCCACTGTTGAAAGAGATAATGAATGTTTTTGCATGGAAATTAGTGAATATTTATTGAACAATCATTTTAAAGAATATTTTGAAGAGAAAGAACAATTTGAAGATAGCGATGAAGTTATTTTGGACAAAACAGAAAATGAAGAACTAGATTATGTTCAGGGAAGATTTGAGATGTTGGATATTACAGGAAATGCTGATAAGAATCTAATATGTTCAGGAAAGATTTGAGATGCTAGATATTACAGGAAATGCTGATAAGAATCTAGTTTCATCAATTATAAAACAATCTAAACTTGAGTTGAAAATATTGCCTAACCACTTGAAGTATGTGTTTCTGGGAAACTCATCTACACTACTTGTTATTATATCTTCAGAATTAAATGATTTGCAAGAGCGAAGACTTTTGGATACAATAAAAAGATATAAGAAAGCTTTTGGTTGGACCTTAACTGATATTAAAGAAATCAGTCCTTTGATCTGTATGCATAGAATTATACTAGATGAACAATATAAACCAAGAGTTGATCCACAAAGGAGATTAAACCCAATGATGAAAGAAGTAGTCAAGAAGGAAATTTTGAAATGTTTGGACAATGAAATTATATATCCTATTTCAGACAGTGCTAGGGTAAGTCCAATTCATTGTGTTCCTAAGAAAGGAGGAGTGACTGTTGAGATAAAAAAGAATAATGAATTAATATCTATCAGACAAGTTGCTGAGTGGTGTATTTGCATTGATTATAGAAAATTAAACACTGTCACTAGGAAAGATCTCTTCCCTTTACCATTTTTAGACTAAATAGTTGATAGAATTATTGGGCACAAATAATTTTTTTTTAGATGGATATACTGGTTACCATCAAATTCCTATTGCTCCCGAGGATCAAGAAAAGACAACATTTACTAGTGCTTTTGGAACTTTTGCTTTTCTAAGACTGCCTTTCGGATTATGTAATGCACCTGCAACATTCCAGAGATGTATGATGTCTATATTTAGTAAGTTAATTGATGATGGATTGGAAGTATATGTGGATGATTTCTCTATATTTGGAACATCATTTGACGCATGCTTAAATTATCTTGAAAAAGTTTTGGAGTTATGTGAATGAACTAATTTAGTTCTAAATTGGGAGAAATGTCAATTTATGGTTGCAGGAGGAATTTTGTTAGGACATAAAATTTCAGAAAATGTTATAGAGACCCTGCAAAAATTCAAGTTATATCTAAACTAACACCTCCTACTAATGTAAGAGAGGTTATGAATTTATGGTTGCAGGAGGAATTGTGTTAGGGCATAAAATTTTGGAAGATGGTATGGAACCTATCAATTTATGGTTGCAGGAGGAATTGTGTTAGGACATAAAATTTCAAAAAATGGTATGAAAGTAGTCAATTTATGGTTGCAGGAGGAATTTTATTAAGGCATAAAATTTTGGAAGATGGTATGGAAGCAGACCTTCCAAAAATTCAAGTTATATCTAAATTAACACCTCCTACTAATGTAAGAGGGGTTAGAAGTTTTGCAGGAGGAATTGTGTTAGGGCATAAAATTTTGGAAGATGGTATGGAAGCAGACCCTGCAACGCAGGAGGAATTGTGTTAGGGCATAAAATTTTGGAAGATGGTATGGAAGCAAACCCTGCAAAAATTAATTTATGGTTGCAGGAGGAATTGTGTTAGGGCATAAAATTTTGGAAGATGGTATGGAAGCTGACCCTGCAAAAATTCAATTATATCTAAACTAACACCTCCTACTAATGTAAGAAAGGTTAGGAGTTTTCTTGGACATGTTGGATTTTACTAATTCTAATGTAAGAGAGGTTAGGAGTTTTCTTGGACATGTTGGTTTTTACAGACATTTTATTAAACATTTTTCAAAAATTACTAAACCTCTATGCCTACTTTTAGAAAAGGATAAGAAATTTGAATTTACTGAAAACTGTTAAAATGCCTTTGAGTTATTAAAAGAAAAACTAATCACAGCCCCTATTATAGTTTCATCTAACTGGGAGAAACCATCTGAACTGATGTGTGATGCTAGTTATTATGCTATTGGAGTTGTTCTTGGAAAAAGGTATGAAAAGATTTTTAAAGTTATATAATACACTAGTAAAACTCTTAATGATGCTCAAATTAATTAGATTGTTACTAAAAAAGAGTTACTGGCCATTGTGTATGCTTTAGACAAATTTAGGTCATATTTAATTGGGACTAAATGTATTGTGTACCCTGATCACTCTGCTATTAAATATCTGATGGAAAAGAAGGATGTCAAACCAAGGTTAATTAGATGAATACTTTTGTTGCAAGAATTTAATCTTGTGGTTATTGATAGAAAGGGAACGAATAATCAAATTGCTGCTCATTTGTCGAGATTAGAAAATCATGAATTATCTGACACCNCCTATCACCCTCAAACCAGTTGGTTAGCTGAAGTTTCTAATAGAGAGATTAAACAAATACTTGAGAAAACTGTAAACCCTAGTAGAGTAGATTGGTCCACCAAACTGGATACCACATTATGGGCTTACAGAACCGCTTATGAAAATCCTATTGGAATGACTCCTTATAGGTTGATTTTGGAAAGACTTGTCACTTACCAGTAGAATTGGAGCATAAAGCATATTGAGCGATTAAATAATTCAATTATAATTTGAAAGATGCCGGTGAGAAGAGATTAGTACAGTTGAATAAATTGAAAGAATTAAGAAATGAATCTTATAAGGAGAAACTAAATTATGGCATGATCGAAAGATTAATCAGAAGAACTTTGAACCAGGACAAGAAGTTATGCTTTACAATACAAGGCTGAAGTTATTCCTAATTGAAGTCTCTTGGGACCCTTTACTGTGACTCAAGTTTATACTTACGGAGCTATTGAAATTGAAGATCAGAAGATAGGGACCCTTTACTGTGACTCAAGTTTATACTTACGGAGCTGTTGAAATTGAAGATCAGAAAATCTCAAGTTTATACTTACGGAGCTGTTGAAATTGAAGATCAGAAGACATGAAATAGATTTAAAGTAAAAGTTTTACTTTACAATACTAGGCTGAAGTTATTTCCTGGAAAATTGAAGTCTCGTTGGTTAGAAGTTTTACTTTACAATACTAGGCTGAAGTTATTTCCTGGAAAATTGAAGTCTCGTTGGTTAGGACATACTGTGACTCAAGTTTATACTTACGGAGCTGTTGAAATTGAAGATCAAAAGACTAGGAATATATTTAAAGTAAATGGACACAGATTAAAGCCGTATTTTGATGGTAAAAGACCAAAATTTAAAGAGGTTTTAATGATCAGTCAACCTGAATAATACTTGAATAGGTTGGGCTGACGTTGTTAAACCAAGCACTCTATGGGAGGCAACCCATAATTATCTTTATTTTTATTACGATTATAGTAGTTTGATTTGAAATTATTGTTAGTTTGTGGTAGTATTGAACTCTACTATTCATATTTTCCCTTAAATCATCATAAAAATTAGATCTATAGAAAAAATTGGAATGCATTCAGACCAGAGCGAAACTATGCAATTTTTGCCTTGGGAACCGACGGAGCCATCGATGCCACTGACGACGGGCTTTTCTCGAGAGTCTAGGAAATTAATTCTAAAGCCTCACCGATGGCGCTATCGACGCCGCCGACGGTGAAACCGGCGGGATGACGGTTTCTAGAGTTTGAAATGACAGTTTTTAATGATTTCAGGCGGGAGTTACTCCCTATAAACTTCCAAATTTGGTTCCTAAGTTTGTATTTCCCCAAAAAAAAATTGAAACTCCACTAAATTCATCCATATGGCGTTCAATTTTCCTGTAAATCATAGATTGCGAGTGTTCAAATGGAGAAAGTTCATTAGTACTGAGGCACAGTGAATCTTCAACAAAGTGCTGACAAAGAAGAGATTAATCAAGGAAAGAGGATTCGTGAATCGAGGATTGAATAATACTTCGACGACAATTGAAGATATGATTGTGCGACAAATATGAGAAGTGTTGTGCTACACTATAGCTGTCATAGTTGTTTCTGTGGTGAAGGAGTTTTATGTTAATTTGCATGAGATCAACCAGGAGTCGTCTATGTGCGAGGTAGATGGATAACTTTTACTCCTGCATGGATTAATGAGTTATATATGATCAAGCATGTTCCTGTCTGCCATTATTCTAATTTTGTCCTGACAAGAAACCTGATGAATGAGATCTATCAATATTTAACGAACGAAACTAAAGACTGAGAAATGAGAGAAAATGCGTATGTTAGTTTTTCTGTGACACTTCTAAACCTCATTTCTAAACACAACACTTCTTCATTTCTGCAAAACTATTACCGACGATGATGATCAGTAAAGTTAATAAGGAAAGTGCTATTCTGAATTACTGCATCCAAATGGGACTGCCGATCGATATTGGATCGATAATTGTGAAGTCTATTTTTAGCCTGATCATTCATGGATCAACTTATGGGCTTGGACATCCTTCAACAATTTTCTTACTTTGCAGTCAGTTCCAAGTATCTTATGAGATCTGGGAAAAGGTACTTCTACCTTGGAAGCCTTTGGACCCAACTGAGAAATTCTCAACCAATGAAGATGAAAATGATATCACTATTATTGTAAATCAATCATCTCAGAATTCACTGCCTATTCAACCTTTAGTTATGGACAAGACACTAGTGATTCTGTGCAGAATCAAGAAATTGAAGAAAGCGGTACAAAATGTTATGAATGCAATTAGGAATACTCTGATTTTTTTGATCATCTAGACTGGAGGATGAAAGAGCATTTTGATCACTCTAGACATATTATCTGATTTTTTTGATCATCTAGACTGGAGGATGAAAGAGCATTTTGATCACTCTGGACATATTGAAGGAAGTTTGATACGATTGATAAAAAAGATGGGATTGATAGAAGATGACTCTACTGAAGAATTTTCATACCGAACCTTCTATAATCTCTTCGTTCATGTTCAATCAATGGGTGATCTCAGAGGAGAAACAAGCACTGAATCAGAAGAGTAGTAGATTTACCTTGCTACCCGTATGTCTATGTGTGTAATTTGGTTTGAAATTTATGTTTTCTTTGCTTTAGAATTTTACTTTTAGATCTCAGTATAGTTGAGATTGAGCATAGGATGTTTATTTTTAGCGTTTTGAGTGTTGTGGCTTGGATTGCGGCGCTGAATTGATGTGTTAAGGTTGAGAAAATACCAAACTTAGGTGTGTCGTGTAACACGTATTGTAACCCTTAGAATTTATATATAATTGTGATGTTTTGTGCTGTGAATATTTATTTGTGTTAGTACATCATTTAATTACTTAAACATTATGTCTAAAATGATTAAACAGATGTCATTGAGGCTTGAAATTGATCAAAATTGCAAAAATCTGAAAATTGAACCAATTTAATAGAGCTCACCGATGGGGCCCTCAACGCCGCCGACGACGGACTTTTGCCGAGACTTAGGATATTAATTCAATAGAGCTTGCTGACGGCGCCAAAGATCCCGCTGATGGCGAGATCCCAAAAAAACACCTTTAACCACGATTTTGACCAGTCAACCGCCATTATTCATCATCTCCTTCCTCTTAAAAACAAAAATTTCAGACTAGGGGTTGAAGATCTTGGATTTGGGGGTGATTTCAAAGCATTTAGACTCCGGATTTGATCATCTCTCGGTAAGAGCTTCACTCCAAACTAAAAATATTTAGCTCTATCTCTTGTTACCTCACTATGGTGATAGGTAGGAAACAGAGTAGAAGAAATAAAATAATGCCACGCTTTAGATGTGGCATTCAGGCATGGAAGCAGAAAAATTTACCCGTTCTCGCTGTTTTATCTTCCATGTTCCTTTCCCATCAAGGAAGCAGAAAAATTTACCCGTTCTCATTGCTTTATCTTCCATGTTCCTTTCCCATCAGTGAGAAAGTTGATCGCATCGTTCAGTGGGCCTTCCATTGTACTGAAGGTTTCATAATGGCAGCTATAGGAGTATGGGACTTCATAAAAGCTGCTAATGCAAGCAACATTCATGGAATTTAGTTTTGAACTCTTAGTGTCACTCTTAGAAGCCATTATTTGCATATTTGATGTATATTTTGGAATTTTTTCTATAATTTTGATTAGATTGAAATGGCTCCACAACAAAAGGGGCAACTTGAGTTTGACAAGTCTCGCTTCGTCAATGCGAAGGCTCAGTCGAGATTTACTTCAGTATTTTAAGGGAAGAAATGTATACAAGATTGAGTTTTTGAGAGCCCTGGAGTAAAAATTGAACGAGTTATTACCGAACGGAGGTGGGAAAACTTCTGCTACACCACCAATAAGGCTGTTGCAAATATTGTGAAAGAATTTTATGCCAACGTATACTATTTTGAGGACGGAACCGTTCGAGTGCGGGGATTGTCTGTTGAATTTAGTGTTGCCCGCATTAACAACTTTTATGAAGTCCCAGACTCCTATAGCTGCCATTATGAAACCTTTAGTACAATGGAAGGCCCGCTGAACGATGTGATCAACTTTCTCAGCTGATGAGAAAGGAACATGAAAGATAAAGCAATGAGAACGGGTAAATTTTTCTGCTTCCATGTTGAATGCCACATCTAAAGCGTGACATTATTTTATTTCCTCTACTCTGTTACTTACCTATCACCATAGTGAGGTAACAAGAGATAGAGCTATTCTAAATTTCTATATTTAGAATAATAGAAATATAATTGTGTGGAGAATCATTTCTAAGAATATATTGACCACGACAAGGAGTGAAACAAGTGGAGGACTGGGACATCCTGGCCTTATTTATGCACTTTACCAATTTTCTGGAGTGGAAGCTGGAGGTGATGAAGAATGGGTTTATCATATGAAACCCATTAGTAAAGCTAATTTGAAGACATATGAATCCCATGAAAAATGGAGAACTGGGAGTAGGAGTCAAGAACCTTCTACTAGTAGAGATGTCCCCTCTACTAGTTATGACCTTCCTTCTCCTAGTTCCCCTACCCTGAATGATTTAATGAATGAGTTGACCTTGCAGCGAAGCATTATAAAGCTAATAAATGAAAGAATTGGGGGTTTAGAACGTAGATATGATTATGATAGTGAGTACCTACGGAGGCATTCGAACTTTGAGATAGCTTACTACGAAGCTCAGGCCCAGCGCTATAGAGGTGAGTCTGATGTTACTTTTCCTGAATGCCCCCGATATACTCAGTATTAGCCCAATCCGCCTGCTGACCAAGGAGACGAAGATATAGTTTGGGGTTTTGACATATGATAGTAGTTGATGTACTTTTACTTTTATTTTTGTAATTGTTGTAATAAAGATAGATGTTTGTGTGTTTGTACTTTCATTTTTTATTTTTTTTGTTGTATGGATAATTTTTAATTATTGTTATAATTGTTTGGTGTGGTAGTTGAAATTTGTTAAATTGTAATGTGATGAGATTTTTATTTTGCATTTTGATTGTAATTATTTTTTTTGTTTAGTATTGTGGATGTGTTAGTGAAATATTGTGTTTGTTTAATGTTTAGTTTTGTACTTATTTTAAAATTTCATTACCCAACAAATTCTCTAATGATTTATACGTGTAGAAATCTACTAATGTTACAGACCAGGTGAAGTAGAAATTTTGAGAAAGACTGCAAAAATTTCAGAATGATGAAAATACCTAAAATACTGAGGTATGATTTATATTTAGAATTTTTTTTTCCACATGTATCATTCTATATTGAAAAATTTAAGTTTGGGGGAGGGAAGAAAAAGATTAACTATTAGATGTTCTCAGTTTAATTATTTTAAAAAATTATTAATATGATTTTATATAGTGAATTTAATTGAGATAGCTATATTTTATAGATATTTAAATATTATGGTAGATTTAAAAGAATAATTTTGTAATGAAAATTAATTTTGTAGATTAAGATATTTAGTATAAGAGAATAAGACTATAATATTTACAGGAATACTAGAACTCTTAAACTTAATTTAATTACTTGAACTTGATGATTATAGTCATTCTTAACATCTTAGTTTAATTTTATTTATAGAAATACTAGAACTCTTAAACTTGATGACTAGATAATTGATACCTACAGAGTTAATTTAATTACTTGAATTTTTCCTGAAAATCTCACTATGATATTTACTTAAATCAAACTTATAGTATTTCTGAATTAAAACTTTACTATAATAGATCATAACTTTTATATAGTACTAAAATTACTTGAGGACAAATAATAATTAAGTTTAGGGGATTTTGACCAAAGAAAAATATGTTGAGATTTTCATACCTATTTTATGCTAATTTTGATAATATTGCACTTTAAAGAAGGGTATATTTGATGTTTTGTTGTAGGTAAGGTGAATTATGGTCATTGGAGCAAAAATATGCAAAAAGGAGCAAATTTGGAGCGAAAAGGACAAAAATATGAAGATTTGAACTAGGGGGCCGAGGACGAGCCCAACGGCGCCGACGGCGAGATTTTCCCGAGAGTCTAGATTAAATATTTTAGAAGGCCCGCCAACGGCACCCTTGAGGCTACTGATGGCGAGATCGGCGGTTATCTCAACAGGTGCATTGAATGTGGACGATTTTTGAAGGGATGCTTAAGGAACTCTTGGAAAAACTCTTCTACAACTTTAAGAGAAGACTTTGACCAAAAATAGGGCAAGTGTTGGGAGAGTGTGGAGAGCGTGTATAAGTGTTATTTACTTGTTTTAGTTTTTATGACTTTGCTTTTATATATAAATTCTGAGTTTTGTCATATCTTCCACTTATTGTAGTTTGTATGACTTTGCTTTTATATATGAAATCTAAGTTTTGTCGTATCTTCTCCATGAGTTCTGAGTAGTTTTCTCTGTCTTTCTCCTTGTCTTGAGATTTTGTGAAATGGTGATTTGAATTGGTTGACCCATGAAAATGNCCAAGGTGAGAGCCGGTATCCTCCCAGCCTAGCCGCAGATTCAGTAAACAAGCTTAGGATTAGTCAATGTTCATTATGCCTGGACCAAAGGGTAAAGAATTGGTATGCTCCTATTTGGCACAATCCAATTTGAACTAATTCAATTTATCTATTCATTTTAATTTCTTGACAAAGAGAATGATGTTTTTTATATTAAATTTCACATTAGAAACTTTATTAGTAGAATTAGTTATTTAAGAGTTATTAAAATATCATATTTATTTCAATTACCTATTATGGACAGATAAGCAATTTGAATCCTATTTTGTGATTAAATATTGATTTTCTAAAATCTTAGTTCGTAGCCTCTAATATTACTCCCTGTGGGATCAATATCTAGGACTCCATTAGAGCCCTATATTACTTGAGCGATATGTATACTTGCGTTGACAATATCTAGGACTCTCCATTAGAGCCCTATATTACTTGAGCAATACGTATACTTGCGTTGATAAGTGTGACTTTATCATTATTGAATATTTTATATTTACATCTTTATCGAATCTATAATCGTTGTCAAGTTTTTGGTGCAGTTGCCGAGGAATTAAATCTTCTAGCAGCAGTATTGAATTCTTGTATTTTTAAGCATATATAAAGTCGTTGTCACTACACTACCGCTATAGTTGTTGTACCAGTAGTAAAGAAATTCTATGTTAATTTACATGGAATTACCCAAGGAGTCGTCTTCGTTCAAGGTAAGGTTGTACCATTTTCTATGGATTGAATTAATTTTTTATATATGATAGAAAATGTTCTAATATGTCATTATACAAATTTTATCCCAACGAGAGATATGACACAAGATGTATATAACTTTCTGATGGATGAAAAAAATAATTGGGAAATCAGAGATGAGGGATACGTTAGTTTCTCTGCTTCACTGCTTAATCCAATATCAAAGCAATGACATTTCTTCATGTCTGCAAAATTATTCCCTACCATGAAGATAACTAGAGTTACAATAGAAAGTGTTATTTTAAACTATTGCATTCAAATGGAAAAACCCATTGATGTGGGATCGATTATTTTCAAATCTATTATGGGTATTATTATGAATGGACCAATATATGGACTCGGGCATTAATCCCGAAACTGCTTATATGCAACATGATAACAGTAATTCTCATTATATTTTTCACTTATATTTCATTATTTTGAAACAAAATCAAGAACTTGATCCTGAAGAAAAATAAGAATTTAACTTTTAATTTATATATATTGGGATACTACGCAAGTATACATATCATTATCAAGTAATATATGACTTTTTGATTAAGACCTGAATATCGAACCCACAAGGAAGATATGCAATATGCACTTTTTTGGAAAACTTTTTATTTTTAAAAAGAAAATTATTTAAATTAAAGACGTTTTTCCAGTAAAGAAAGTTTAAATATTTTTGGTAGTTTTAATATTTTGACAAAAAATAGAATAAACTTAAAAAAAGATAACTTTGGTTTTGTAGAAGAAAAACACTAAATATGAAAATATCTTTCTTCTTATCATGAATCAGTAATAAATATAGTAATTCTGTTGTGGAAGTATGCATATTGTGTTGTGCCAAATAGAAGCAATAATATTCTTTACCATTATTAAAGTTACTATAAAGAACATTGGCTAATTTAAAGTTTGAATAGTTCTGAAGACCGGCTAGGCAGGAAAGATACTAGCTCTCACTCTAGAGTTCCCTCGATTCCCTCCACCTGGTGGTTAACATCTCATATCAAAACATAAAACAATAAACCAAGTTAGGGGCTTTAACCTGCCACTTTAATGTCCTCTAACTCTACATCCTTCAATGAATATTTCCCTATTTATTTGCACTCAATCTTATGAACTACATTCTCATTCATACAACCTCCTTTGATTCTTTCCAATTGTTGCTGAGACAATACCAACTCAATTCTTACATGTTCTCACAACAAATTTTAACATCTGGATTGGCCAAATCAAGAAGTAAATGAAGTACATGGATTTAAATCATTACAATTTCTTCCAACATTAAAGATCAATACTCTCCACAACTTCCATCCAATATTTAATTACTTATCATTTTAAGAAGAAAGATAAAGAAAATTACTCTGAATCCATGGAGAAAACAAAACCACACTTTAGTTTAAAAGTAGAAATCATTGTCAAACCAACAACAAGTCTCAATTAAAACCAAAAGTAGTCTAAA